>JAHKKF010491336.1:0-13696 GCA_019740295.1 Labeo calbasu | reverse complement strand
CATCCCAGATGAGTAAAAATATTCATTTCTTCTAAAAAAAAAAAAAAAAAAAAAGAAACATTTTTGTGTAAATGCATATTTTTTCAGGTGTTTAAGTGCAGAGATAAATAGATGCACGAAAGAGATGGATAATTAGTGGATGATAGCTGGAAGGATGCTGTGAAAGAGAAAGACTTGAGATTTGAAATGACTTTTTAACAACCTAAATGAAATATGAGTATATTAGATTTTACTGTATATGCATATGTTTCACAATAAGCCAAATCTTACGTCCTAAAATATGATTTATGTTGCATCACTTATCATAAAATAAAAGAATCAAGCAGGTTTCTCTTAAACCTCTTCTAATCCAAGCAGGTTTTTTCATTTGAGGTCAATAGTGAATCGTCCTGTGCTTCAGGTCTGATATTAGAGATGTTGAAATGTTCTCAACACTGTTCTTATGCGCTTTTGTGTTTTTAATTGTAAGTGTAATGAGTCTGATCTCAGATCTGTGATTCCGGCAGCTGTGTGTTGCTGTGGTAACCAGTTGTGTGTGTGTGTGTTTCAGAGTCGACAGCTGGAATCGGAGACGGGAACCACCGAAGAACACAGTCTCAACAAAGAGGCGAGGAAATGGGCCACACGTGTGGCTCGCGAACACAAAAACATCATCCATTACAAACGGGTGAGAGGCACTGGATGTCATACACAAGCATTTACGCTCCAAAACAACATCTGTTACAAACGCCAGCAACACACACACACACACACACATTTAAACACTTAATCTTGTGTAAGTGGATGAACCTTATAAAAAACTAGAGATGCAAGGTAATAATTTAATTACAAAATGACTGAGACGTAACTTATTGTTTCACAAGAGGTTGAAACTCACAATCATTTCACATGAATCCACAAAACTAAAAGAAAACCTCTAAATCTAAATTTTACATTTAAGGGAAAATTTTCTAAATTTATTAAGTTGTTTTAGTAATTTGCTCTATTTTCAGTGGTTATTTTATTTTATTTTATTTTATTTTATTTTATTTTATTTTATTTTATTTTATTTTATTTAGATGTGAATAATTTAAATACCAGTGATTGGTATCATGTTCACAAAATGAAAAAGGAAAAACTAAATGAACCCTTTTTACTATTTTATTTTAATTACCAGTGAATTACCAAAAAACAAAATTTAGTGAAAACACTAAATTAACCATTATTAATATTTTATTTTATTTTATTTTATGTTATTTTATGTTATATTATTTTAATAATTTAATTACCAGTAAATTACCAAAATTAAAAAGGAAAACATGAAATTAACCCATCTTACTATTTTATTTTATTTATTTTATTTATTTAGATTTGAATAATTTAATTACCAATGATTGGGACATAGTTTAGTATTTCACAGCAGGTATAATATGTATATATCCTGTGGAAGTGAAATAAAAAATATAATAAAGAAATAAAAAGGAAAAAAAAGTAATTAACCATTTTATTTTTATTTTATTTTTATTTTATTTTATTTTATTATTATTATTTTTTTTTTTATTATTTTAGATTTTATTATTTTATTAATTTAATTACCAGTGAGTGGGACATAGTTTACTATTTCACAGGAGGTGTAATCTCACAATCATGTCCACAAAATTAAAAAGGACACAATTAAATTTAATTTAATTTTGTTATTTTATTTTATTTTATTTTATTTTATTTTATTTTATTTTATTTTATTTTATTTTATTTTATTTTATTTTATTTTATTTTATTTTATTTTTCACAACAATTAAATGAGTTCCATCCCCACAATCTGGACATTATGCAGTTGAGTTTTTTTTTCTTTTTTTTTCTTCAAATGTATTTTTGTAATTCACATTATTCTCAGTGATGATTTGTATGTTTTTAATTACTGTTTCTGCAGTAAAACAATATTGTACAATATTTTAAGTATTATTTCATGAAATAACCATAACATTGATCACTAATAATTATTTTCCTTTAATTTTCTGACAGTTCATTTCAAACCCAAATTATTATTTGTGATTCACATTATTCAGGGGTGATTATTACATTTTTATAACTGTATATACTATATATAATATATATATTATTTTTATCTACAGTAAAGTAGCAGTTCAAGTATACAATATTTTTTGTATTGCTATAGAATTGTATTGAATAATCATTAAAGTAATGTCACAGTGTTACATTGTTTTTGTTTTTGATTCTGAGGTCAAATATGACCTCACTGTTTCTGAAAAGGTTTTGTGATATTTAGGGTAAAGCCTGGTCATAATTCAGGAATGCGATTCACTCCGTTAAAGGTTGTGCGTGTGTCCTGTGCGATTTGTTAAGTTAGCGGCAGGAAATGTGGTCAGTTTTTTTTTTTCTTGGGTTTGTTGCTTGATGAGCTAATTGAATTGAGCTGATTAACGGTAATTTGTTTTTATGGCAGGCTCTAGAGGAATGCGAGACTCTCGGGACTCCGCCCACGGAACAGAGCCGGAATGAGCTGGAATTCCGAATAGAGGAGGCCAAGGAGAACATCCGCAAAGCAGAGGTGACGTAATGATGCTCATGACGTTATTTTGAGGAGCACAAAAGGAAAATTTTAGCAGGATGTTCATGTTGCTGTTTGCTCTACAGTAAAAGAACGGATTGGGGACAAATTTTAGCTTTTGTTTTGGCCTTTTCCTTGGAAAAAACTTCAGAGGAGTCAAATGCACTGAAAAAAAATTATGTAGAAAAATCCTCACTCAAAAAATGCTAGTAAATTGAAAATCTGGACATTTTATGTCAGGATAATTTTTTTTTTTCCAAAATATATTTGTTTTTGTAATTCTCAGTGGTAACTGTGTTAAATTTTATTTACTGTATATACAGTGTTTTTAGTCTACAGTAAACACAGGAGGTTTAATCTCACAAAAATCCCACAAAATTAAAAAGAAAAAATGTTCTCTTCTTACAATATTATTTAAATTTTATTATTTTATTTTATTTATTTGTGTTTGAGTAATTTAATTACCAGTGATTGGGACATATTTTATTTTATTTTATTTTATTTTATTTTATTTTATTTTATTTTGTTTTATTTTATTTTGTTTTAATTACCAGTGATTAGGGCATAGTTTAGTATGTCCATTTTATTTTATTTTAATTTATTTTATTAATTACCAGTGACTGGGACATAGCTTACTATTTCACAGGAGGTTTAATCTCACAATCATGTTAAATTAAAAAGGAAAAAATTCAAATATACTCTTTTTACAATTTAATTTAATTTAATTTAATTTATTTTATTTATTTGTATTTTAATAATTTAATTACCATTGATGGGGGCATACTTTACTATGTCCTATTTTATTTTATTTTATTTCATTTCCAGTGACTGGGACACAGCTTACTATTTCACAGGAGGTTTAATCTCACAATCATGTCCACAAAATTAACAAGGAAAAAAATAACCCATTTTCTTTTCTTTTTTTTCTTTTATTTCCAGTGACTGGGACATAGCTTACTATTTCAGAAAAAAAATAAAAAAAATTAACCCATTTTATTTTATTTTATTTGAATAATTTAATTATCTTCAATTTTAAAGTAGTATTTTTTTGTCAATTATTTATTTTTTACTCTGCAGATCATAATTTTTGGTGCTTGACAGCATCAGTCTCTGTTTACTTGTGCTGTAAACCCTGTACATTTGCACAGAATAGTTTAGTATAGTGTGTTTATTTGAGTAGCATTTCATTTGTTTTAATGAGAGACCAAACAAGGCAAAGTACTTAGTAATAATGTCCCAAATGTGTCTCTGTCTTTCTGTAATGAATGCATTTCTCTTTTCCAAACTGAGATGCATTTTCTCTCTCGCTATCGATCTGTTCAGAGACAGGCTGTCAGTCTCTTTGTCTGATCAATGTGTCTTCTCCTGTAAGATGTCCTGCCGTGTCTTTACACATGAGTTTGGCAGTCGAGGCGCCCTCTGCTGGCCCTGTCTCTGACCTCTGATATATATTAAAGGAAGAGTTCATCCAAAAATGACAGTTGTGTCATTGTTTAATCACCCTCACATGGCTCCGAATGCACATGACTTCATCATTATTCCTCGAAGGATAAATTCTGTGGATGTTTTAAAAGCCTTTTCCGTGTGCTGTCAGCATATTAAGACTAAGAGATAAATGAACTGAATGTGCAATATTCTTTGGATAACATACAGTAGCTTACATTTTATTTCTTGTATCTTTTTATTTCTAAAATATAATATTTTATTTATTGTTTCTATTATTGAAAACCATTTTTAAAGTTTTAGTCACCAAAAACTATACTGAAAAACAAGTTGTTCATAGCTAACTGCTTGAATACTACAGTAAATGTAAACTCTTATATGAACAAGACAATCTATTTATCTCTTATTTTTTTTGCTTTTTTATTTTAGGTTTTCATTTTAATTTGATGTGTTTTTGCTATTTTTATTAGTTTATTTATTTATTTATGCATTGTTTATTTGCTTTAATTTATTTTAATTTTAGTTCTCCAACCTAAACTAATTTCTGTCAATTTTAATTTTTTCAGTTTTTATTTTAATTTTGGTTTAAGTTGCAATTTTGTACTTTTATTTTTGATTGTTTTTGTGATTTTTATTATTTTTATTTTTATTTCAGTTTTAGTAATTTTAGTACTTTAACTTAAACTTATTTCTATGTATTTTTATTTTAAATTAGTTTGTATGTTTTCAGTTTAATTTTGGTCTAAGTTGTAATTTTGTACTTTTAATTTTGATTGTTTTTGTCTTTTTTATTATTTTCATTTTTATTTCAGTTCTAGTCATTTTAGTACTTCGACTTTAACTTTTTTTAATCTATTTTTATTTAAAATTAGATAGTATTTTTATCAGTAATCCTTTTAATTTTGGTTTAAATTGTAATTTTGTGCTTTTAATTTCGATTGTTTTTGTCATTTTTATCATTTTTATTTCAGTTCTAGTAATTTTCGTACTTCAACTTAAACTTATTTCTAAATATTTTTATTTTAAATTAATTTTGATGTTTCCATTTTTTTTATTTTAATTTTGGTTTAAGTTGTAATTTTGTACTTTTTAATTGCGATCGTGTTTTTTTTTTTTTTTTTTTTAGTAATTTTTAGTAATTTTAGTACTTCAACTTAAACTTATTTCTATTTTTATTTTAAATTAGATTGCTGTTTTTTTTAGCTTTCATTTTAATTTTGGATCTTTCAGTTAATGAAAAATATTTTAAATCTATTTTTTCTTTGAATTAATTTAATTGATTTTAGTTTTCATTTTAATCTTGATTTAATTGCAATTTTGTACTTTTAAGTGTTTTTTGTCATTTTTGTCAAATTTTGTTTTTTATTTAGCTTTATTTTTTTATTTTTTTTATTTTTATTTTTTTTTTTGTAATTCAACCTTAACTTATTTCTCTCTGTTTTTATTTTCAAATTTTTCAGCTTTCATTTTAATTTTGGTTTAAGTTCCAATTTTGCATGTTTTATTTTTAGTTTCTTTTTAGCTTTAATTTATATTTATTTCAGTTTTAGTTTTAGTAATGTAATACTTCATCTTAAATGTATTTATTTCAGTTATTTGCAAAGGCAGCATTTTAATAGCTTAAGTTACCAATAATACAATGGCCAAGAGCAATAACAAACAATAAATGAACCATAAAAGTCTGCTGTATTTCAAGTCTTTGTAAATCATGCAATAACTTGAAATTTAATGTTTTAATCTCTAAAAATGATGCTCTCCAGCATTGCTCTCAAGTTTTATGCATGCATGCGTTCAAGCCTGCCATTTTATCAGGTTTGTCATCACTAACACCAAACAAATTGGTTCTTGCATGTCTTGTAACTGATAAAATCCCACCAAATTTGAATATGCATAAGTGCAAACTCCTCATTAGAAAGTCATGTGTGTGTTTGGAACAAATGATGACAGAATGGGCCTTTTTTGATGAGACCAATTCATGACAATAATGTTTAACAGAGAATTTAATAGACTAAACAGAGTAGATAAAACACCATCTTTGATTTTCCTTTTGAACTCAGAATGCTTACAGCCAAATTGTAGTTCTCCATTAGTTCTTACAGATCATTAAATATTTAATAACCCCATTAGGAACTAATGGACGACCAGAAACAAGACAACAAACAGACTGAGGAATGAAATACAAAGTTGCGTTTGGAAATGTGAAGCTGTTATTTGGCAGCAGGCAGTGTCCAGAGGAATCTGTGTTTACTCATCAACAAATATTAAAAGTATAATTGCGCTTTAATTATTTCCTCTGAAATTTGTCGTCCCGTCAGAATTACACACAAATGAACGGCCGGGGGAGTCGTGCGTGATGTTTCCGCACCGAAACCATTTTGGAAAGCTGTTTGTTGTCTAAATTGAAACTGATGAGTCTTCAGAAAGTTAATTTGCATCGTTGCCTGATAATGACAAATGCAGAAGCGTGTGGACGGCTGTTGGATCCTCTGAGATCAGACGCCTCACCTGTCTAATGAGCACAACTACCCCAGACAGAGATATCGAGCGTCAGTGACGGGACGGGACGCTCGCGCTCCCAGCTGTTTAATCTCGTTTGTTTTTCTCTCCGTCTGTTTCAAGGCTATTTTGATACAGCAGTAGAACATACAGCTGTCAGTCCTGTTTTAAAGTTTGTTTTATAATCAATCTGACACCCTTCAGTCTTCAGGAATTGCATTGCAAAAAGTGATGGCAAAAATGCATTTAGAAAGTTTGGTAAACCTGAAGCAATGTTATTTTAGTAATATTTATCTATTATTATAGTATTGTGTGTGTGTGTGTGTGTGTGTGTGTGTTTATTTATATATATATATATATATATATATTTATATATTTATATATATTTATATTTATATTTATATATATTTTATTTTATTTTATTTTATTTTATTTCTTATTTAATTGCCAAAGCATAATTTCACTTTTTTGGACAATTTATTTGTTGCTTGAAAACTAAAGTATATTTAAGATGTTGTATAAACAGAACAATCTATCTTTATTTCAAATTAGCATTTTTATTTTTTATTTTGGCTTTTTTGTAATTTTCTGAAATAAATAAATAATAAATAAACAAAGTGTTTATTTTATTTCAGTTTTAATTTTAGCCATTTTAGCACTTAAACATTGATTTCAGTTACTGAAATCAGTACTTAATTTAATTGTCATTCTTCTGTTTTGCATGAAATATTTAATTTGTTTTACTTTGGTTCTTTTTGAAAAAAAGTATTGTAATTTTAATTTTAATTGCTTGAATACTATGAGTATATAAACAGATCTTCATTCAAAGCTTTTATTTAGTTTTTATTTTTTTATTTTAATATTATTTTTACCATTTTATTATGTACTTTTGTCATTTTTATTAGTTTTTATATTTCTATTTATCTTTCATTTATTTTTATTTTTGTTTTATTTTTAGTCGTTTTAGCGCCTAAACTTATTTTTTGTTTAACTCGTATGTTTATTTTAAATGTTTCATTTTTCAGTTGTTTTAGTAATTTGTTTTAAAATATTTTTATTTAGTAATTTTGTATTTAAATATGAGTAGTCATTTATTTTTATTTCAGTTTTATTTTTAGTCGTTTTAGTACTTAAACTTATTTCTATCTGTATTTTAAATGAGTTTGTTTCATTTATTTTCATTTTATGTTTTAGTAGTTTTTAAAATATTTTTTAGTAATTTTCTATTTAAAGATGAGTAGTCATTTATTTTTATTTCTGTTTTATTTTTAGTCGTTTTAGTACTTCAGTACTTATTTCTATCTTTATTTTGAATGCATTTGTTTCGTTTTATTTTCGTTTTTTAACTATTTTTATTTAGTAATATTCTATTTAAATATTTATGAGTAGTAATTTATTTTTAGTAGGTTTTTTTTAGTACTTAAACTTATTTTTATCTTTATTTTAGATGAGTTTTTCATTGTATTTTCAGTTTTTTATTTTTCAGTTTTTAAATATTTTTATGTAGTAATTTTGTTTAAATATTTGTGTTTTAGTAATTTACTACTTCAACATAAACATATTTATTATAACACGTTTGATATATTTATTTCAACTATTTCAGTTTGTATTTTTTTTTTTTCCAGTTTTAGTAAATATAGTTCTTGCTTATTTCAATCCGTTCCATAAGCAGCATTTGTAATTTTCTACTTTTATAATACTTTAATTTTATTTCAGCTCTTTTTCAGTTAACGCAAATGATTTTAAGTAGTTTTAGTTTTATTAACAGTAACAACGCTAGACAGAACTAAACCAGAGTGGACAACTAGTTTATTCTTTCTTCAGCGTTTGCTTGAATACTACAGTAAGTGTATGAACGGGACTCTCTTTCTTTGTGTTTTTCAGACGATAAAGCTGAAAGCAGAAGCACGTCTGGATCTCCTGCGGCAGGTGGGTGTTTCTGTGGACACGTGGTTGAAGAGCGCCATGAACCAGGTGATGGAAGAACTGGAGAACGAGCGCTGGGCGTCGCTGCCCACCCTCACCACCCACGATCTCTCTCTGTCGGTGAGCAGAGCACCTCTTTACCAAACATCAAAGTCCCTGTCAGAGAGTATCATGCAAATTTTCTCACTTTCATTGATCAGTTTCCAACTGAAACTTATCCAGCTCTGGTGGGCTTTTGTTCTCATGCATTAGATAAAAGAGTCGTGCCAACCTCCCCGACCTGCTGCTTCCTGATTCTGTCATTGCCATTGTATTCAGAGCAGCCTAAACAAAGAATTCAGCAGCACGTGCCATTTATGCCAAGTACACGCTATAAGAGTAAAGCTCATTTGACCATTTATAGTTTCATGGTTTTGGTGCACAGTTTACACACTTTATACAAACCTTTTTTCTCAAGCACAGTGCACCCGAAGAGTTGATTATTGTCATCAAATGAAATGGAGGAATGTCTTGCAGTATTTTTTGCACAGAATGTGAATGTGGACAGCTGTTCTATTTATTTATTTGTTTATTTATTTATTACAAAACACTTATATTACATTTAGATTATTTAAAATGTATAATGTTTTAATTAAATAAAAATTACATTGTAATATTTATAATATTCATTTGTTATCAATATTTTAATTATGTTTGTAAATTCCAAATATAAATTTCTAAAATAAATTGTTAAAAAAATAAAAATTACACATTTGTATTTTAAATATTTTAGATTTTAAATATATTTTATCATGTATTATGTTTAAAATTATCAATATTTTATCATTCGATAAACATTTATATTATGTATTTATTATGTTTATTTGTTATATTTAAAAATGCTTTTATAATAATAATATTATTATTATTATAATATTTAGATTACTTAATGTTTTATTATTTTATTTTATAAAAATAATATTTATATATTTATAATTATATTTAAAATATTTATTATATCATAAATAAATGTATAAAATAAATTGTTAAATAAAATTAAAAATTACACATTTATATTATATTTTAATTATTTATCTTAAAAATTATAGATATTTTATTGTTATATTTATATTATTTTATTTAATAATGATAAATATTTGTACTTATTTATATACGTTTATTTGTTATATTTAAAAATGTTTATATAATAATAATAATAATAATAATAATACATTTAGATTATTTGAAATTTATTAATGTTTTATTATTTTTATTTTATTTTTAAAAAAATCACATTGTAATATGTTTATTATCATATTTATATTTATTTGTTATATTATAAATATTTTAATTATAGTTGTAAATTCCACATATACATTTATAATATAAATTGTTTAAAAAAATTAAATTACACAATTATATTTATCATGTATTGTTTAAAAATTATACATTTTATAATAAACAAATAAACATATATATTATATATTTATTCTGTTTATTTGTTTATAATAATAATACTATTTAAATTATTTGAAAGTATAAATGTTTTTTTTTTTTTATATTAAAACTATAATTATAATATAAGAAAATATAAATATATAAAATATATTTATATTTAAAAAATGTTCTGCATACACTTAACTAATCCACAAATATAAATGAAGGCACATACTATAATAGCTCCTGTTTTACAAAATAATTCTAATAATAATCTTGTTCTCACTTTTTCTGGCTAATATGCATCTGCTAAATAAAAAAGTAAAGTAAGTAGTCTCTCATACTTTTTTTTTTTACAGCCTTTTTGCTCTCTTGATATTTCACTAACTGTTACACGCTAATGTTTTCTAGCTAAAGACTGGTTGAAATTTAAAAATCCATGTATGTGTGCTGCAAGTTGACTAAAATTTGCGTATGAATTTATATACTCTATACAAGTATAAGAATAGTGCAGTAATGTGGTTAAGCACGAGTGTGAAGTGCCGCGAGGCTAAAACATGAACAAAGCGTAAAGCACAAGTGTGGCATGGCGTGTCAAGGTCATTGTAAAGATTGAGTGATTTTAGGTAAGACAGCAGAAATATAAATAATGTAGTGGAGTTTAGCCCACAGCGCAGACAGATTGACCTCCGTCTGTGGTTTAATATTCAGCTCACAGCGCCCTGCAGCACACAGACAGACACAGAGATTTAAAGGAGAACTTAAGAGTAAGGTAGAAGACACGGCAGCAATTGATTGAGTTTGTAAACCTGGACTAAACTGAACCACACATCTGCTGATCTCTGTCCCTTTTAGGATGAGAGTAAGAGCAAAGACGATATAGGAAATGAACAGAAAAAGTTATTATAGATACTTTATACTGTGTGTAAATGAGGCTTCAACTTCTAAAGAGGCTTTAATTGTACTAAAAGGCCTTTTACCTGCTAAAAAAGTAGTTAATCAGGCGACCTTGTGCACAACAGTTAATCTTTATGACCTCATCACTAGCTGTTTTATGCTGTGAGTGGGTGTGGCTTGTGGAGTTGTCTCCGCCCACCACATCAAAGGTTACAGATTACATTGACCTCAGCGGGTCTCATAATTCAGTTCTTTTGACCTTCACTGACTGACACTGGATCAGTTTTCATCCACTGTAAGCAGTTAAATCCGGTTATGTGAGAGAGACGTTAAACACCTGTGAAGGTGCTTTGAGTTTATTCTTCCGTTTGCCACGTTTTGTCTCTTGGGAAAAATGGTCACCTGATCCTCTCTAGTCCAATAAGATTATCCTATCAGAGAGGGCGGAAACTAAGTAGGAACGCTGGTCTGTTGAGCTGTTTGTTCCATGCCTCTGTACGTTAGCTAACAAAGAAAACCTCTGACAAACTTTTTAAAGGTTATTGACCGATATTGAACCAACAAGTGAGCTGTGTCATTGTGGTGACGCTTGTTGTCGTGTTTCTGTAGACCACGGTGGATTTGGATAGAGAGGAAGGAGAAGAATTGGAAGAGAACATGGAGACGTACGACGACAGCAGCTCGAGTCCTTCAGGTACCCTGAGGAACTACCCGCTCACCTGTAAGGTGCTCTACTCGTACAAGGTAAAAGATGCCAACTCATACATATCATTTGGGTTTAGGATTTATCTAAAATGTTTGGGAACCAGTGATGTTGAAACTTAAGCTATTAAAAATCTGTTTTGTTTATTAAAATAAAGGTGAATTAAAATAAAATATAAATATTAGATAAAAAAAACATCAACTTTTAAAAAATTGTACTAGTATAAAAAACAAACTTTTAAATATTTAACATTTTAATATTTAATATTTAATAAATATTTATTATGTATTGATATAATTTCATGTATTACAAATAAAAAAAAAGATTTGTAATAAATTATACATAAAATTATATTTTAAAGTAATACATATGTATTTGTGTTTATAGAATGTTTCTAATGTATTCATTTTATTTTATTACAAATAAAACATGGGTTTTAAAAGGTATTTTTAATTGTTCTATAATATTTTTTTGTAATAATAATATTAAATTACAAAATATTATATTAAGAAACTATACATATTTAGGCTATTAAAAAGCAGTTTTGTTTATTGAAACATTAATTAAACATTATATAAACATTAATTAAAATAAAGTATAAATATTAAATAAAAAACTTTGACTTTAAAAATTTATGCTAGTATAAAAACTAATTTATAATAAATATGTATGTATTAATATAATGTATTAATAAATAATGCATGTGTATTTATGTTTATAGAAATGTTTATATGCATTAATTTAATTTTATTTAATATTTATTACAAATAAAACATAGGTATTAAAAGGTATTTTTACATTTTTTATAATAAATTACATAATATTATATTAAGAAACTATAAATATTTAAACTATTAATAATCTGTTTTGTTTATTGAAATAAAGGTGAATTAAAATAAAATATAAATATTCGATTAAAAGCTTCAACTTTAAGAACTTTAAAAATACTAGTTTTACAAAATTATTTATAATAAATATTTATCATGTATTAATATAATTTCATGTATTACAAATAAAAATAAAAACAAAAAAGTTCAAAAGTTTTTTTTTGTAATAAATTATGCGTAAAGTAATACATGTATTTTTATAGAAATGGGTTTTGTATATTGAAATAAAATATAAATATTAGATAGAAAAACTTCAATTTTAAAAGCTTATACTATTATAAAAAACTAGTTTCTAATATTTATTATGTATTAATATTATTTCATGTATTACAAATAAAAATAAACAATTTATAATAAATTATGCATACAATTATATTTTAAAGTAATATATATGTATTTATGTTTATAGAAATGTTTATAATGCATTAATTAATTTTTATTTAACATTTATTACAAATAAAATATTGGTAAAATGAAAACTATACAAAATTGTTTTCGTTAATTGAGATAAAGCTGAAAAAAAATTATAATTGTTAGAAAATTACAAAACTTAAACTAAAATTAGAAATGTAGCCTTGGTAACTAACTGAAACAAGTTTAAGTACTAGGTTGAAATTAAAATAATGTAAATAATTTAAGTAAAATTACTAAAAAAAAAAAAAATTTAATATAAATATTTAAATAATAAATGTATGAACATGACAAAAATGACATCAAAACTGAACTTTGAAAATAAAAATTAAATTCAAATATTAATAAATACTGTAATACTGTAATTAAATAAATAATACTAAAATATCATGTAATAAACCTCAACAGTGTTTCTTCAGTGCTTTACACATGTGATACCATCTGAAAAAAAAAAAGTTTTGAGAAATGTCAAGTCACTCTGGCATTACTTGATTTATAATATTGATTTTTTTTTTTGTTATCACAAACATGACCTTGTTAAGATAAGTATTTTAAAGTTGTAATGATTATCTACCTAAAAATGTTGATGTCAGTTAAAATGATTATTACACACCTTCGCATTTTATTGTAACATTCTCTTGTTTATGAATATTGTCTAAAATATCAGCTGATTTCTGGAGAAATATTAACCTGCACAGTTGACCATGCATTGCTCAATAGTTTTTTTTCCCTCTCTATTTCTCACAGGCGTCTCAGCCTGATGAACTAACAATCGATGAGCATGAGATGTTGGAGGTTATAGAAGATGGAGACATGGAGGACTGGGTGAAGGTAAACCAATCAAACCTTGCTTATTTCAGCAGTTAAACACAACCTGCTCAAATTTATTTCAGTTAGACTGCAATTCAATAAGATATACAGTCGCAATGAAACAGACTGCTGAAAACGCATCTCTTTCGACACTATTTG
>JAHKKF010491330.1:0-24128 GCA_019740295.1 Labeo calbasu | reverse complement strand
GGCCCTCCAAGACCGAGTTTGGGCACCACTGCTTTAAAAGAACCATTTTTTGGTCCCCCAAGGAACCTTTCAGTGATCAATTCTTTTCCATTTTTTCTTGATGCAAAGAACTTTTTCCACTATAAAGAACCTTTTAAAGAAGTTCTTCATGTAACCATCAATGCCAATAAAGAACCTTTATTTTTAAGAGTTAAAAGCAAATTAATTCTCAGAACATAGATAAAGAAGCATACAAACTATTGCCTTATGTTTTATTCATTTAAGTTCTGTGAACACTTCATTTTTACAGTCTTTATTTTTAGACGGCAAAAATATCTATGCAAAGTGGAATAATGTAGAGATGCTTATGTGAAATATTAAAATTAAAAATAAATGGGAATGTGCATAAATGTGTACAGATTTCATGCTGATTTTATTTAAATTCTCAAGGTCTTGACTCTGATTCCTTAATATTAAATTCTGATTCATTTTGGCATTTTGGCAAAGAAATGATCTCTCAGCTAATGTTGTATTATACAGTGAATCATGTAAGTACCTTCTAAGGTACATTACAATATTTTACATGCAGCGCGTTTTATTTTTATTCATTTTTATCTACACTGACCAAAATTATAAACGCAACACTTTTATTTTTGTCCCCATTTTTCATGAGCTGCACTCAAAGATCTAAGGCTTTTTCTATGTACACAAAAGGCCTATTTCTCTCAAATATTGTTCACAAATCTGTCTAAATCTGTGTTAGTGAGCACTTCTCCTTTGGCAGACAGCGTGTATGGCATCGTGTGGGTGAGCGGTTTGCTGATGTCAATGTTGTGGATCGAGTGGCCCATGGTGGTGGTGGGGTTATGGTATGGGCATGGGCATTTAGACAGATTTGTGAACAATATTTGAGAGAAATAGGCCTTTTGTGTATATGGAAAAAGTCTTAATTAAGTTTAGCTCATGAAAAATGGGGGCAAAAACAAAAGTGTTGCGTTTATAATTTTGGTTAGTGTATATTGTTTTTTACACATATAATAATAAACACAACTTTAAATTGTAGTTCTTGTTAAAAACTGTATATTACTGCCAAGACAACTCATTTCACATTATGTAGAAAGAAATTATGAGTCTCATCAAATTTGATTACAGACTGCAAACTCAGGTAACGCTTGACTTATTTTACTGTATATTTACCAATACTGGCGAGGTTCAAATTAAGATGTAATTAAATGGAAAATATATATTTTTAGCTGCCCTCAACATGGTACTTGACTGTGAACAGAAAATGGATAGCCCGATAATACAGACGACAGTCAACAGGCTGCCAAATTCAGTTCATGCACCAGATTTCCTCAGCTGCACTCAGATTTATCCAGACTGTCTGCCACTCAAAGGGCAAATGTATGAATTTTAAATATGTTTGATTAAAATCACCAATATATTAGCAAAAAAATAACATACTAAATACAAAAGGCAGTCAACTTTAGCACTTGAAATCCAAACTCTGTTTTACAGATGAAAGTTTTTAGAGAAGTGACATGTTGCAAGCGTGTAATAAAAGGACAAGTCCTGTGCTAAAGGCATCAGCTTCAGAGATCGAAGACCAGGGAAGCTGCACGAAAGCACCAGACCGGGAAAATGAAAGGGGAGAGAGAACAGAAAGGCAAGTGTAAAATATTCAGCAGTGAAATCCGCTCCCCAGTGAAACGAGAGCTAATGATTGAAATGAAGATAATGGTGGCCACGTTACGAAAACTCTCAGCGTCATTTATCCTCTCTGTGCTCGCAGACTGAAATTAACCATAGGGCTGAAAATTTCCCACACTATCGCAAAGGGTACTTAACAACTCATTAACTTGTTGTAATACAGATTCTGATGTTTGCCCTGTATTATGCATTATGAAATGCTCGCCTTTACAGTACAGCTATAGCTCTCATGCAAATTAGCACAGTGAAAAAAAAACACATTGACTGGAAGTCAGAAGTGGCGACCAAAGTGGAAAGTGAATCAGCAGGCCAAAGTCACTGGAAAGTGCCCATCTGGAGAGTTTGGCTGCTTCCTCTCACTGTAAACTGTGATGGCGTCAAAGCCGGCTGTCACATCAACACACAAAAACTCACAGCGCTAATAGATTAGCAGTTAGCATCATCGAACCTAGGGCACACTGGTTACAAAGCAGCCAAATATAGGACCTAGGAGTGACGATTCACAGTTTTACCTAGGTGGATTATCTAAAATCAGGTCAGTGAAAGATACCGCAGGCTCATTTCCCTTTACTTCCAATTGTATTCGTTTGATACTCCAATAAAGTGTTGCATAATACCTCTCCTCTCTGTCACTACTGTAGTAGTCAATCGTCTCAGCCTCGTACATATCTAGAACATTAGCTTAGACATCAAAGGTTCAGTTATTTAAAGCACGCCCAGAGAGGGACAGCGTGTAGACGTGTGGAGGGGTGAATGAGTCTTAAACTGAATATATTAACAACAGAGCGTATGTGTGCGCATGACTGTGTGTGAGCGTATGATGCTACAGCAGTTGACTTGCTATCACGAATGGGTAAATGTTTTTAAAGAAAGAAGTTGGTTGGGAAAGACAGCAGAAAGGAGGACAGGAGAAGGAGGGAAAACACAATGTTAAAAAACAAGGAGACAAGAGGCCAAAGGGCAGAATACGAAGAACGTCTGTAGGAGGACAGAACACATGAGTCAGATTGTGAAAACATTGAAACAATACATTGACTCTTCACAGCTATATTAAAACATCAGTCATTTCTGTTTTACAGCTGGAAGACAATCATTATGCACTAAAAGGAAACTACCTTGTTTACCATTTTTCAAGAATTTAATCAATTACAGGGTTAATACAGTTAAATAAAACTAAAGTCATAAAAATGTCAATAAAATAAATAATAATAATAAATATGATAAATTAATAAATGTTCACTGAAATAAAAAATCTATTTTGTTTCAGCTAGCCACAACAACATATCTTAGTTTAATTTGACCTTCTAAAATAACTAAAACTAAAATGAAGTAAAAATGTATAATAATAAAAAAGTAAATAAATAATATTTATTTTAAATAAATAATGTTTAATCTAATTAATTACATGATGTGCTGATTAATCTAATGAATCGCATATTAATCGAAAAATAAATTTGACTGAAAATAGCCACAAAAGATTATTTTGGTGTTAAATGAGAAAGTAGCAATTAAGACATTACAAACTGTAGCTTTAGAAAGAAATATTTTATTCGAATCAGCATAAAATTTATTACACATATACATTTAGGCTGCAATGGCCTAATGTAAACTATGGAACATAAAAGATCATTTGAGAAACATCTTAGTATTTTTGTTCATACGATGAAAGTCACTGGTAACCAAAACAGCTTTGTTACCAACAGTCTTCAAAATACTTTCTTTTATTCTTTTTTAACGACATAAGGGTGAGATTATTATTATTATTATTGTTATTATTATTATATTTTCTTAATGAAATGATACTCTAAATAAGAATATAAATCTGCTAGCAGGTGGCGGTAAATGTCTTAATGACTCATTCACATGTTTCGTTTAAAACGCAGATTCATTCAGAAACTAAACACCGCTGTGTTGGTCGGAGATGCGCAACAATTCTGCTGTGGCTTCAAAGGCAATATGTTCTCTGCAAAATTGAGCAAAAACACATAATATAATGTTTAAAATATAGTTAAAATATTTTAATTGCGTTATTTTTTCATAACTAATTAATTAAGTTAACACGTTAAACTGACATCCCTAAAAAAACACATAGACTATAAAAAACATCAATTTTAATAAATGTCACAAAATTGCCAAACTTCAAACAAAACGATAAAATCCTAAAATTAATTTTTGGAAAACACCAAATTTCAACATTTATTTTTTCATAATTATTGACCTAGAGAGTTCAGAAAATTGTACTGCAGTGTTTTTTTTCCAGAAAAACCTAGGAGTAGTTCGCAAAAGTAGATTTTTTACATTTCAATTGTTTAGCAAATGGTTTGATGGACAGCAGTGGTTCTAGAGGCACAGTTTTCCAGAATGATTTATTCTATCTTATGATACAAATATTGTGTGTAAAAACGTGCAATGTACAATCGCATATTACTAAAAGTGGCCCTGCCCTTTTTTTTTTTGATAATTGATATTTACTCTCCAGAGAATATTTCTGCACTGGTTTGGTTCCGATCGGGCGAAAAACCTAGGACTAGTACGCAAAAGTAGGGTTTTAAAAAAAAATCCAAAATACCCCCAAATTTTACCAGGCTCACAATGGAATTTTTGGAGAGGATTCCAACAACATAAGACACTTGAGGCTGCGACTGACGGTTTAGGAGTTATGAGCAATTTAGAACTTTTGTTCGCTGTAGCGCCCCCGTCAGGCCCATTGGGACAAGCCTGGGTGACATTGTCGGCGGTGTGAGTACTACAACCCCTCCAAGTTTCAAGTCTCTACAACTTACGGTTTGGTCTGCACTATCAGTTTTACGTGGAGATAACTGATCCTTGGGCATTCTAATAATTACAGTAGGGTTTCAGCTATGCGCTTGAACCCCTAAAAACAACACATCTCAGTTTCATGACTATTAACTTGTAACCTTAAGTGATTTATTTAAAGACTGACGTTAAGATTTTGTATCTTTGGTTGTCTTTCAACTGCACTTAAAACTGTATAAAGAAACAGGTCCTCCACATATTACATTATAAAAGAGCAAAAGCTTGTATAGAAAAAATGCTGGCTGGCAACAGTTATAGCCGCTTTTCCACTATCGGGCCGAACCGTTCTCTTTGCTTAACTGTTCTATTCCGTGCCGATCCAGGCCAGTCAGCATGGATACGGTTTTATTTTCCACTGTGGTGCTGATAACGGAACTCTTTGGAATGTAAATACAAATGCGCCAGTCGTTGCCTTGGTAATGCAATTGTAATGTAAACAGCAATATGGACGATGATCATATATTTCTGTTTTTGGGACTCCTTTTTTTATCTAAAATTTTAAATAACAGAGAAAAGGATAAAAAATAAAATAAACAGAAGGTGACGACAAGCACGTTACCAACAAATGCTGAGGGGATATGCATGCCCACGGAGACGGACACAGAAGGTAAAAACTTTCTAAAAATACCACATTTATTGACAGTATTAATGCATGAGTTATGAACGCAGCATAGCTGTTTACTTGGCTGTTTAAATCAAATAGCGCGCTTAGCGCACACACTCTATCAGCAGGTTTATGGGCCGTTCATATATCGCGCCTAAAAACGCGTAGAAAACTCTAGGCGCGCCGATTGCTCCTTCTTTCCAAAGCGCTCTGTAGCTTGCGCTTCCGTGGCGTCTGCCGTCGCTAGGCAACCATGACCCGCACTCTCAATGAAAGCGCGGAAGTTTCATCAAAGGACAAACGGATTTCTAGCACTAAAAATCGCTTGCTGTAGCTCTGCTACTGAATTTTCTTAAAATGGCTATCCCTGTACAGCTATGATCAGCTGTTTCTCCATCTTGGCTGTGCTTTCAATGTTGTTATAGGAAAGGATAAAGCTAATTGGTTGGTTCGTGAGATGTTTTCATCTCGATGCGGCGCGGATGCGCCTGAAAAAACAGAGCGCATCGCGACCGCGTCGCTTCCGTTATGAGCGCGGCTGCCGCGCGTCTTCATTTGAAATAATGAACGTGAGCGCGCAAAAGACGCGATATGTGAACGGTTCCTTAGCACGGTTGTCTAACCTTGCCGCGAATTCCGGGCCGAGAACGGTTTGTAATCGTGCCGTGCCGTACCAGGCTCAGGTGGAAACACAACTGGAACCGTTACCTGACCGTTCTAAGAACCATTCGGACCGATAGTGGAAAAGCGGCTAAGACTGGTCAGTAATGTTTTTAAGGCCGGTTTAGTGAAGGTGGTATTTGATGCCAAAAAAAGGTGCAGAAATTACGCCTTTAAAAAGATCAGAAACTCAGTTGTTACTGCTATTTAATCATTTAAAAGCTTACAGTTTACAAAATTATCTTTTTAAAAAACGCCTCTAAAAGGCTTCATAGTGATTTTAAAAAACAACAGCAGAGATTTATCACTGTCTTTATTGTCAATTAAATGAGATTATTAGACATTTATATTACAACACCAACAGCAGTAATTTAATTTCCAGTGCCACAGTGTTTTTTATTTCCTCCTCCCTAGATAAATAAACAGAAAGAGGACAATTAGTGGCTCAGTGTGGGACAGCATTAAAATGACAAGAGTATGTATAGCGCCTCTGTCATAATGAGGCTCAAGCTTTCAATGGCAAAGGCTTCATATCTTTTTTTGTTCCTCATCTCATTCTCCATTCTCTTTTTCCACCTCTCTTTATCCTCAAGTTGGTAGTAATGGCAGACAAAACGAGGCTACTGGAAAGAGTCCTCATCACTGATTTATGTTTGCTCCCATGTCCTGCATATATTTACCTCACTTTGAATGTAATCGAAAGCATTGGCCGCCACAAAAGCGAACACAAAAGCTCCAGCTTTCATTGTGATGCGGAAAGCCTCAACTTGTGTATCTCGCTCACAAAGCCTTTTTTTGCTTTGTTTTATTACAAATGCTTAAGTGGAAGCTGTTCTGTCTATTTTCACATGCAATCGGAAACAAATTTATGCTGAAAAGGTGTCTAAGCGAGGTGGAGTTGGTGGAGAGCGCCTCTGCTCGAAATGATATAATGTAGATGATTAAAAGTAATTTGATGGAGAGAATGTGAGTGTGAACGAGTACATTAAGACTCACATGACCCTCGTAACGGCTTAGTTACGTGTATCTCGATTACACCATAATTGCCACTCTGTCCCGTGTTAGTTTGTGCTGAAGGGGAAATCATGACACTTCTGAGGCTGGGCTGCGATGGTTTTAAGAGGAGCAACTCATCCTCTGTAGCCGTTATTGTAAAATAATTATATTTCTTTAATATGTTAGTGAAGAGTGCTGCAGGGGGTGAAAATTATTGGTGTTCAGATGTACGTCATCTCAACAGTGCTGTAAGCTCTCATCTTAACTCTTTATGACCTCCAGCCAGAGACAGATCACAAACGGCTGAGGAAGAAGCCTCAGCTGGCATGAATGAGGGCATGAGCTGAGGTAATCGGCCACTTAAAAACAACAATTAACATCTTCCAACAAGTTGAAGACGTCAGTTAATGCATTCCCTGGGATTCAAGGTCTTGCTCTCTTCATTCTCTACTGTTTGAGCTACAGGAATACCAGTGTTGGGAAGGTTACTTTGGACTACTTTTGATCTTCCAAAATGCAGTTTAAATGCCACTTCAAAGGGCTCTAAATTATCCTAAGGGTCTTATCTAGCAAAACAATCGGTTATTTTCTTTTAAAAAAATGACCATTTATATACTTTTTAACCTCAAATGCTCGTCTTATCTAGCTCTGTGTGTGTGTTCCAGTTCAAGACAGTTAGGGTAGGTCGAAAAACTCCCAACTCATTTTCTCCTTCAAATTCAAAATTGTCCTACATCGCTGCAGAAGTACCGACCCAGTGTTTACCAGTGTTCGTGAATGTGCAAAGAAGATCAAACGCCCTTTACAAAAAAAATGAAACAGGTAAAGAAGAAAATGAGATGTGAGTTTTTCGACCTACCCTAACTGTCTTAAACCAGAAGACAAGATGAGCATTTGAGGTTAAAAAGTATATACATTTTTATTTTTGTTCCTCAGCTGCGATTATTTAGAGCACTTTGAAGCCACATTTAAACTGCATTTTGGAAATTCAAATTTGGGGCACCATAAAAGTCCACTATGTAGAGTGAAATCCTGAAATGTTTTCCTCAGAAAACATAACTTCTTTACGACTGAAGAAAAAAACACATGAACATCTTGGATGACAAAGGTGTGAGTAAATTATCTGTAAATTTTTGTTCTGGTGGTTAACTTCTCCTTTAACCTTACAGTAGTACTCAACACTGTTTGCTACCTGATCTCATGACGAAAACGCACCTGTGGGAACTTTTTCACAAAATGTGAAATACATACCAATAAGTACATATCACTGCAGTTAAACTAAGCACTTGAAATAGTTTTCGAAACAGTTATGATTACAGCTCCATATGTTTCGCTTTCTGAACATAACAAGCTTGCTTGGTAGCTTAGGCGGCACAGAATTCGAGTTCCTTGGGTACGAATCCTGTGAAAAACATGACACACGATGACAGAGCTGAAAGATGAGAGATTGAAAAACAAGCTAAAACGGCATGCTTGCAATTGCACCTTTACATCACATTTGCCTGTGCTCATACTATCAGGTAGATTTAGATGTAGTGCAGATGGTACAATATTTTAAAATGTCACAGAGCATTAGAGTTATAGCGCCATTCAACAGACATCTCAGGTCAGAACTGCGGTGACACGTACAAACCAACATCACATAAAATGTACCATATGTACGTTCATCTGTTCCAGGGAAAAAACGAAGACTCTTTTACCGCTACTCAGTGGACATTTCGCATTGAATATGTCACGAAATGTACATGGTGGTCCGTATGTACGTATGTTTTTGTCATGACATCAGGTTGCTGATTACTGTCAGACATCTGAAAATCCTTCTGCACTTAAATTAAGATTATAATAATTTAATTTTAAAGCACAGCCACCACAAAATCAGACTTTAGCACATCTTTTTACGTTGAGATTGTTCTAAACTTAAATACAGATTTAAAATCATAAGTAGTAGTTTAGGGCAAATCCAGCGTTATGGGTGTGACATATAAATGCTTACAGAATGTATGTGTTACCAATATACCGAACCATCTGTTTATATTTTAATAAATCCTTGTTGATAGAGTCAAAACATCAGAAAAATATCAGTCTATGCACAAGTTTTCTGTGTTAAAAAAGGGAAATAATCATGCGTTATGGATGTGACAAAAAAGGACACCTTTTTTGAGAGACTACATACTTTGTAGGATTTCTGTGAATTAAAATGCACAAACCACACACAAAAATACACAACAAATAGAGAAGCGATGGCTCTTCACAAAACATATAATTGTTACTTTATTTTAATTTTGATGTGTCTATTTATGAGGAATATGTACTGTTATGGATGTGACAAGCCTGAAAATAGCACTTACCAGTGGAAAATCATGCAAAAAAAAAAAAAAGTTTTAAAAACTTTAAGGGAGACCTCACATGAGTATTTGAACCACCAAATGTTGACATCTGTGCTATTAGTATAGTAAAAACCTTTGGAATTTTTTTTTTTTTCTCATGGTAAGGTTGACATTTGCATGGAATTACCCTTTACTAGAAATGATACTGTTTTTGAATTCAAATCCTTAGCTATGACAGGAAACACTGGCATCTAACAATGCCTTGGAAATAAACAGTTAGTCTAAAATAAATAAATAAATCATATACATAAACCCAAATAGAAAATAAAGCTGTTATCAAATAAGCATGTATCCTGTTCTGTGTCCTAAACTCCTGAAACATTGGTGTTTTTAGAGCAGTCAATGTCAATTTGGGAAAGAAATCAATTAAATCTGTGTGTGTGTGTGTGTGTGTGTGTGTGTGTGTACACTGGTATTCACTACGAGGACAAAATGACCAAATGCCAGTAAATGCCAGTAAATTTTGACCTTGTGGGGACATTTTAGGTCCCCATGAGAAAACAAGCTTATAAATCATATATAATAAATTGTTTTGAAAATCTGAAATAGCAGAAAGTTTTGTTTGAAGGGTAGGTTTCGGGGTTAGGGAAAGAGAATAGAAAATACAGTTTGTACAGTACAAAAACCATTATGCTTAAGGAATGTCCCCATGATGATAGGAATACCAGTGAGTGAGTGTGTGTGTGAATATATTCAGATTACAAAACCCTTTTGTGATCGTTAACTTTTCTAAAAGTAACTAATTTAATTACACAATTTTTCTCAGTAACTGTAACGAATTACAGTTACATTTATTTTGTAATTAAATTTCACAACGCTGTTACATGTAACTAGTTACTCCCCAACACTAAGAAATAAACATACATACTGTGTCTGCAAGCTGATTCATCTATTAACTGTTAGCAAATGTCTATGTCTGCGTCAGAGATCTCATTAGTAATCACAGATTGTTCTAGCACACATACACAATAAAAAAATGATTTATTGAAGCTGTCAGTAAAACTTAAGGTTATTTATGGTTAGGGTTATAAGATTTTAGCAGTACGTTTTACAAGAAAATACTATTTCAGTCTTTCTACTTCACAAATTCATGTTTAATTAAACGTGTTACTTGCCATTTCCTGCAACTGCTTGTGAAATTTACTAGTGAAAATAGTTTCAAATGAAATCCTACACCAATTTTCCTTCACACTGACAGCATATGTACTAACTTTAGATTCAAAAATGTTTACAAACTCTTTTAGTTTTACATATTGCATTAATTGAGTTTATAAGTTGGTTTTATTGCATATAAACAATGGTATAAATTTAAGCATTAATTAGATGGGACAGATGCACATTTTCACAAGTTGGTATGATTTTTAGGGTCTTCATGAAATGTCAACAAAATACTTTGAATAAATTCCTCAATGGTTGGTAAAACAGCACTCTTTTTACCTTGTCAAAAACGGCTCTATTCACAGAAAGACGTTTTGGTGCATGGCTCTTTAAATGATAACAATCTACTGCTCACCCCGCACCCCTCTCTTCTGTTTTTTGTGTATTTGGTGGCGCGTTACCATCAAAAACAAAACTAATCCACTGCGTCCTCAGTCATCTAACTACGAAACACCTGCACTGCTTACGAGACATCGTCAAGTGCGGTGAAAATGTCGGACAGCGTACAACTGGCAGAGTATGGAAGTACACTAATACAGGACAGTCCGTCAGCAGTCATGGGCGGGGCCTGAGCAGTATGATGTCATACTGCTCAGAAAATCAAAATGGCTTGATAATTGAGACCGTTTAGGTTTTTGGGGTGATTAAAAAAAAGAAGTGAATGGATTTTGATCATTGTAGGGTGGTTGTGTCCACACACAATAATATATAAGCACCTTGCAAGTGAATTTTGCATCCGATGTCCCCTTTAAAGCACCCTGTACCTACATAATTCTCAATAAAGCTGATTAGATATGAGCTATGAAACCTATGAGAATATGTTTCACAATCCTTTTATGATTCCTATTTCATTTATCACTATGGGAGGGTGTTTACAGAGATTATAAATCCATCAAGGAGAATAGCTCATTTGTTGAAGGCTGATATGATTAACAAGTGTTTACTTCATTTGTTTAACACTGCAAACAGCACATCTGAGCTTCTGAGCTGAATGTTGGACAAGAGACTTAGACGCCCGGAGTACTGAAATACACCCGTCCATACACTGACTTTACAAAACGCATCTGTGGGAGGTGTGTAGTGTGTGGGCAAAAGGTACGAATCTAACTTGAAAGTGCTTGCTATATGTGGTCTAGCATCAAGGTGGCCTGCAGTAGTCGGACTGGAAGCTGCACTGATTGGAAACTGAACAGAAAAGCTCGGTATCGTGCTCATATGGTGGGTTATGTGTATGCATTATTTTTCACTGAATATATTTGTCTCAGAGCTTGAGGGGAGCTGCTGTGATGAGTCTCCAAAATTAAGTAACCTCTTAATTGGCACCATCCAAGAGGTGAAAACAATGTTGTGAGACACAGTGCTAATGGGCATTAGCATGTTTATAAATAACCGATTGCATATAGAGCTTCAATTGTGACTCATTGATTGTGATTTCCCTCCACTAGTGTTATGGAGAGGGTAGCATGTAACGTTTCCACGCTGTGATAACAAGCCATTTAAAAAATGCGAACTCGCTAGCATATGTTCTCGCAAAGGTTCTCCACTCTGTCTAGCTGAGGGTTGCCAGCACTTACTCTCATAAGTGGCGTAATTTGTTGAGTAGCTGGAGGTGAGAGAACGCAGGATGGGGGCTGAAATGAATCAGAGCTCCATCCAGTAGAAACGCAGATAATGATGCTGACATTCGGCATGCCAGCGGACTCGGGGGTGCTTTCATATGAATTCAATGCACCGTTACGTCAATATAATTGTGAATGGGTGTCTTTCATTTACATTGTTTACTTGGATAATGTCTAAGATGCTACATTTGTTTTGATTATGTCTAATGTCATTTTGAGCTCGCTAAGTCGTCATTCAGAGTCGCTGTAAAAGTGCGAGTGACGTTCATGGGCGTCTTGGAAACCCCAGCTGGGGATTTAATCTTGTCTGGGTACTTGTCTTGACTTGATTTCATTGCCACCTTTGTTTGAGTCCACCGATCAGACAGATTTAACCCTCCTGCATGGGAGGATATGCATCTTCTCTTTTTGAGAAATGTCTTACTAAAATATGGGGTTTGCTTTTACATCTTGCGTGCAGTTGAGTGTTTTAGGCTTATTAGTAAACTTTACGTACTGATAGTTAGTATGAATATGGTATAGTTTGTAAATGTATGTTTACTACAACTACTTTACCTGACCTGCAAAAAACAGTTGTGTAATATTCATATTGTTTCAAAACTCAAACTGCAAACACAGGAAACTTCTGACCTTCTCGCATTTACATTTTTGTTGTCTCCATGTTAATTTTCTGATTTTTGTTTTTTTCCATCTTCTTTGAGTAGTTCCTAAAAACAATGGTCAAACTAAGTGCTGCCACCTAATGGACCAACCAATAAGTGCAGTCCATTTCAAGCAGATGGCACATCCTTTTAAAGGTACAATATGTAATTTTTGAATATAGACCACTAGAACAGCGTTATATATCTTGCTGACTTGTGTATTTACATTATCCCAAATGTTTCCAAGAATGTTTAAATCCACAGATATAAGCAATTTTAACTAGTGTAACGGACTGTGTCCTTGAGTCGCCTGCCAATGATGTCATATACCCTCAATTTTCCGATTTTATTCTGTAGAAAACATGGAAACCCCAAATATGCATTTTATTAGACAGGTGATGAACACACAGAGGAGCATTATATAACAGAACTTTCAACATACTCAAATGTATCTAGTACAACAAAACAGCGTTGTTTTACCTCACATACGCATGACTGGAATCGGAAGCGGAAGCGGTTGACTATGGCATAATAAAAGCTCTGTCGCTTACGAGCCGTGTATCGCGCTCATCTGTATTCGCTTCCACAACTTTCAGCCCCACCCTGCTTCATACTAATGAGTCTTTAATACATTAGCTCATCCATGGACATGATTTCTGCCCGAGTCCTGACTAATTGCATCGGCTGTGGGGATGAAGACTACAACTCCCATGATTCCACAAACAATCATAGCGTAACCAAACTATGCCTTTGGTTCTTTGTTTGTTTTGAATATGTGCCCTCTAGTGGCAAAAACTTACATATTGTGCCTTTAAATCACCATGAAATGAAAATCCACCCTGTCTATTTTCTGTCATAGATCTTACTGTGAACAATTCATCAGTGAATATGTTTACTTTATTAAAAACGTTTTGGCTTTGTCATTTTTAATCAAAATATTGTAACCACATCTTCTGGAGAAAACAACTCTCTGGTGAAGGATCTGTTGCTACTTCCGTTTAAGTGCAACTTTAAGTTACAAGTACACCTATGGCCGAGGTTATGAGGTCTGGAGTTTGGTCAATTTTTCATGTTCAAAAATAACATTTTTCTGAATGACTAATTTGCTGTTTAAAAAGTCCTCATATGAGTGTCCGCATGTATAATTAAATTTAGACAGTTTGCAAAAATGTTTAGCGTCCGTGGTGTGAAAATGATGGCTGTGAGATGCTGGCAAACGGGGTTGTGTTGCCAGATCAAGCTATTATAATCACCTTCGTACTTGTCTTTTCCACTTAATTTGACACTTCTGAAAGTTAGTAAAGTGGGAAGTTGCAGTTTAGGATTAGCAATATCTTTTATTTATCTTTTTTACAAATGATTTGAACTAATTTTGTTTTTGTTTTTTTTTATTTATGCGATATTTTGCCGACACTTAAAAAAGAAGTTCACTTCCAGAACAAAAATTTACAGATAATTTACTCACCCCCTTGTCATTCAAAATGTTCAAAATGTCTTCCTTTCTTCAGTCATAAAGAAATTATGTTTCTTGAGGAAAACATTTCAGGATTTTTCTCCGTATAGTGGACTTCAACGGTGCCCCCAGGTTTGATCTTCCAAAATGCAGTTAAAATGCAGCTTCAAAGAGCTCTACATGATCCCAGCCGAGGAAGAAGGGTCTTACCTAGCAAAACGATCGGTTATTTTCAAAAAAAAAAGAAAAAAAAAGGATAATTTATGTACTTTTTAACCTTGTCTTGTCTAACTCCGTGTGAACTCTGTGTATTCCAGATCAAGACAGTTAGGGTATATTAAAAAACTCTCTATCTCATTTTCCCGCTTCAGAAGTACCGACCCAGTGTTTACAAAGTGAAAATGCAAAGGTCAAACGTCCTTTACAAAAAAAATGAATGAGATGGGAGTTTTTCAACCTACCCTAACTGTACTGACCCAGATTACCCAGTTCAGACTTGGGGGCACCATTGAAGTCCACTACATGGAGAAAAATCTTGAAATGTTTTCCTCAAGAAACACCATTTCTTTACGACTGAAGAAAGAAAGACATAAACATCTTGGATGACAAGAGGGTGATTAAATTATCTGTGAATTTTTGTTCTGGAAGTGAACCTCTCCTTTAAACTGACAGTAATCAAAAAAGCCCACAGGCAAGTTATTGCTAAGAGGATAGCACATTCAGTAAGGCAAACGCAAAAAAACATAATTATATTATCTGTCAGAAACGTTATAAATGCTATCAAAAACAGTAGCGTTTAACACTAGTACACAGATCTGTTGAACAAGTAGGTTATAGAATGAAATGAAATATGCAAACACTAGCCATGAAGAAGTTCATGCTATTTCTTTCAGTATGGTAGTTCACAAAGTCATGCTAAAAACATTTATAAGAGCATTAGACAGAATTATCATCTATATAGCAATGGTTAATAATTAAAACTACAACAGCAATATGCATGGATAATAAACAACTGATAAAAATATCCACCCCTAGTCTATAGTAAAGTATTAACAAATGTTTGATGGAATATGATATGATAATTGCAATATGATAATTTAACAGTGCTTATCCCTCCAAAACAAAGACTTTCTTTCACAAACATTTAAATGTCTGTCTCTAAAGTGTTTAGTGTATATAATTAGTTGTATTTATAGGGGGGTTTAATGCTCAATTCTTAAGCTCACCTAAGACTTCACTAATTTTCAAACCCTGGTTAAAGCCATGGGTACACAGTAGAAATGTTTGTACTTTTTGCAGAAATAATCTGTGAAAAATGCTATGGCAAAATATATATTAACTCTAAGTTACTGTACAAGTGTGATTTTAACTGGTTTGTGTCACATTATATGTAATTTTACAGTAAAATACTATTAAATTGAAGTTTTTTTGTGATTAAAAACTCAATTATCATATAATATAGGGTGAGAAACAGCATAAATGACATTCCCAGAAGTCATTTGGCTTTTTGATTTACCACCTGTATTATTATGCTGGTTATGAGTACATTTTTTAAAAATAATGAAATAAGTTTTAAGTTTTAAAATAAGGCACCAATATGCCATCCCGTAGCAATTGAAACATTGTCTCCATGATTTTTATGGTAAACCTCTGGCAACCACAGCTGCAGGGTTTTTTTTTTCTGTAAATTTAATTTATTTTTACTGTGTAGTCAGAGCCATAACCTTGTGGGCAGCACTCAGACATATGGTGCAACAGCACTTTGGGTGACCCGAGTTCAAGCCCTGGCTCATGGTCCTCTCCCAGTCCTATTTTCCTCTCTTATGTCCAACTGTTTCCTGTCTCTCTTTAACTGTCCTATTCAAAAAATGGCAAAAATGCCACAAATATAGCTTCCAAAAAAGTTATGGATATAAAAAATGAGAAAAACATCCTGGTAGGAAACATTCTACTCCATAGCCGACCCTAGTAACCTGAATCCTCTCCATGCAACTTATTTATTTTGCAAGGATAAGGCACTTTTTTTGTCAGACCTGCATTTTCTAGACCACCAATGACTGTATTTGCATTTCATGAGCGTCTTTTTTATTCTCAGTGCAATTCCAGTGAAATCAAGCTAATGCCACATCCATACTACCAACTTTTTTTGTTTTGTTTATTTTTTCCGGCTAATCCACTGTGGCCCATTTGCTCGTCCGTTCAACTGCTGGTTTTTGGCACATTCTGAATCTGAATCTGTCACGGCCATTAACCATTTATAACAGATCTGTTCTAGAAGCTTAGCATTTGTGAAACCCTGTAAATGAGTGTTAGCTGGGAAATCCTGCATCATGCTGCTATGTGTTAAAAGGATGTGCAAGATTTCAAGTGAGTTCACAGCTCACCTGTGGGTACGTCTGTCACTTTCACAAACACCTCCCTGGCTGCAAAAACTGTTTAAGTGTGGCACAGGGTAAAATGGTCTCTGTTTCAGCAGCTACGACCTGCAGCTAAAAGCTCTAGAAGGTTCGGCAGTGATCTTTGCATCCTCAAGGAATGGCATTACTGAACGCAAGTACTGCCGTCACATTGACCAGCGTATCCTTCATTTTTATTGTTTTCGTTTAGAAGTTTAGCTAAAATGTTATTAAAATGAAGATCTCAGATCTAATTTGTCTGATATTTTCTGTTTACAAAAATATTGGATTTCTTTTGGTGTGTTTGGCAATTGATAGAAAATTAGTGCAACTTGATGTGCCAGAGAGCATCTTCACAGGGTTACTAATTCTAAGACATAAAAAATGAAATTATGCATTAAACAAAAAATGCAATAACACATTTTAAGTCTTTTAGATTGTGCCAGATGGGACTGGTTCAAGTATGCTCGGATTCAAAGAAAACAGAGTGTGTGACTTTGCCTTTGTATTGCAGTAAAGTTCAACTAAATGTTTCATTCTCCCTCCCACATTACAATTAAAAGAAAAATTAAAACATACCGTACAAGACTTTGCGCATCAGTAATCAGTATGTTAATGGCTTTGCAATGTAAGCACCATAACAAAGTCCTTTGCATGAAAAAGGTTGATGACCTCTGGTTATTATGACTAACCGAAAACAATAATGAACATTAATGACAGAGAAATAGATGTGCAGTGCTTTGACAGACATAAATTTAAATGCTACAAAACCAAATATTAGGCTACTCTTTCACAGTTAATAGCTGCAACTCCAATGGAAGTGTCAACAAAAAGCCAATGTGTGTATTTTATTATGCTTTCAGAACACGTACTTTTGAATTAATTTATATTAGTGAGAACTTTAATACCTACACTACACCTTAAACCTGTTGATGTTATTAGATATTAGTCTTTCAAATAGTAAAGACCGTGCAAACGTCCTTAGTTTTCAACATGTTAAACATGTTTTGTCACTATATCTGTGAGGAAATGTCGTCCTCACAAGTATAATACAGCTGTATACACATACACAGGCTTTACTGACCCTGAATTTCTCTCAGCTCTAAACCTCCACTCTCGAGTTAAGCCTACTTGTGCAATAAATAGCTGAACATCTCAGTAATGGCAAGGACAACATGACAATAGGAAAAAATGCGACGAGTACGCAATCACGAGTAATAGTCTACTTATGCATAAACACACGATCGTGTCTCGCTATGAACAAAAAACATTAATACGCTCATTAGGGAACGTTATGTCACAATATGTCCTTTATCAATAATTAATTTGTTATTTCAACCCAGTCTCGCTGTGATTTCATGCGTATTTATTGCTACATTACTCAGAGCACCTGCTCTCAAAACAGTTTCAAAAACCTCAGGCGAAGCGCAACGTCGCTAATCTTATCTCAACTGTTTCTCTCACGTTCTCACTCTTCTTTCTTTTTTTAAAGAATAGCTTAAAAATCACGTGTTAAACAACTTTTTAGTGTAAATGCGGTCAAGACTAGTACTCCAGGAATAATTAAAACGCGCAACACTGGAGGCAATCAAGCGCAGAGAAACAGCATCTTTACCTCACACACCTACATGTTCATCGACAGGTTAGGTTTTGTGTGACATCTTCACGACCGCTGCACTCACAAACTCCATCGCAATCTATAAACTCGAACACGGTTGGAAACGGAAGAAATCGTGATCTCCTAGTTTGTTTCAACAGATGTTCCGCCTGTTTTGCGGTGCTAATATGTGATAGGAAGGAAAAAGCTTAAAAGGAAATACATAAAACAAAAATGTAAGACAATATAGGGTACCAAAACATCTAAAGTTGTTTTACCTGCTCGGAATGGCACAGAGTACGCACGGGATAGATGAGGAAATCCAAACTTTGAAGACCGCAAGCCTTTGATCGGCTGTTAATGGCTCGTTTGTGAGAGACGCATTAGATCGGCGCAGTTCTGACAAGACTATCGGCGAGCAATGCTGCTGTCTGTCTCCCCCTCCCTCTCTCTCGCTCCCCCAGAGAAATAAATAATCTCTGCTTTCATCTGGATCACCGAATCTCTCCCTCCCTCTCCAGTTTGCCGCGCTCTAGCTATCTCTGCCTCTCTTTTTCTCTCTCGTTTCTATTTACTACTCTTTTGTTTATACAATGTTAATGATATTTTCTCTCAACCATCACACAAACATTTCTACATTTTTGATCATGATTAAAACATTTATGATGTTTAAAAACTAATTTTCTTGTGACCATTGGCTGGTCTCCACAATGTAGCCTATGTGATTTTACCTTTATTATTTTTTTGCTTGCAACCAGTCAAATTCAGTGAATGGGAGTAAATTTTATAAACCCCCTTTTCCCTGGACCCCTGGAACCAATGAATAAGATATGTCCTTTTGGACGTTTTTAGGCCCCCTTCATCATAGGGCCCCTCAATGTAGGTAAAACCTGACCCATCTAAAATAAAAAAGAAAGAAAGAATATTAATAATAATAATAATAATTATTATATCTGTCTGATACTGTTTTGGAGAGAACAGGTGAATATGTTTTTGAATACTTTTTTGTGTTTGAATTTGCTTTTAATTTTCTAGCACAAAAACCATAAAAGCATTTGCATTATCCAACATATTTGTGACCCAAAACCACAAAACCAGTCATAAGCATCATTTTTTGAAATGTTATATTTATACATCATCTGAACGCTAAATAAATAAGCTTTCCATTGATGCATAGTTTAATAGAACAATATTTGCCCAAGATAAAACTTTTTGAAAATCTGAAATCTGAGGGTGCAAAAAAATTTAAATATTGAGAAAATCGTCTTTAAAGATATCCAAATTAAGTTCTTATTAGTGCATATTACTACTTTTTCTTTTTACTAAGTTTTGATATATTTATGGTAGGAAATTTACAAAATATCTTCATGAAACATGATCTTTACTTAATATCCTAATAATTTTAGGCATATATTTTTATATTTATTGTGACCCATACAATGTATTTTTGGCTATTGTTACAAATGCTACTTAAGACTGGTTTTGTGGTTCAGGATCATGTTTATACTTTTTGAAGTGGTCATGTTTTTTTTTTTTTTGTTTTTTTATATTTTTTAATATGCTCTATGAGGTTTACTTATAATTTACTTACAATGTTAATAAGGTTTGCACAAAAAACACATAAATATGTGGAAAAATGATTATTTTCAATGCTCATTCTGACCCTCTGTCTAAAATGGCCTGTTTTAAGGGGCGTGTCCTTTAAGGCTTGTCAGGAATCGGTCACTGTTATGATTGTCTAAGGTCATTGCATAGGAAACAGTATCAATGCTCCCTCGCTATTACATGTGCGTGTTTTGACAACATAAACAAAATAAAACCTTAATTTCCAGACAAAGCATTATGAAACCATTTACTTACCTTTTGTGATGCAGCTGCAGTCACATCTAGTACTGCTTTATCTTTCAACAAACGTTCAACATCGTTTCTTTGTGAACTCTCCATGACATTTTGCCTCGTTCACAAAACAAAATGCTCCGATCAATCCACAGACATAATCCGGGATGCTATTAAAAGTAAACTATCCACTAAATCCTTGCGCTGGAATCCTTCTGATATCTGTACAAAGGCACAAACAAGCTGTTTAAACCAAACGCGTCAAAGCAAACGTTCTTTCACTCCATTTGTCCTACTGACGACAGACTCAAGCGCGTGGACTGTGTCAGAAAGTGAACGCGCATCTGTATACTGTATCTAGTGTAGACAAGATAGCGGCAGTCATTGTAATTTCTATTCGCTTCTGACACGACACGACACGACACGACACTCGCATTCAGCGTGTCAGCCGTTAAGTGACCAAACGCCAGTGGGCGGGGCCAATGGTGAGAAGATGACCATTTGTTGATTCCTTGCTCTGGAGGCAGTGTTTATGCAAATGTTTGTGCACGGGTGATATCATTTGCACCTCAGAAGAAAACGAGCCATTTTTGAAGCTTGATTAAATAAATGATTTGTTTATGAGGAGGACGATTTAAGCTATGAAACTTGCAGGAAACTTGTTTTAATGGTACAAAGACCTTTTATATGCCAATAGATCAAGGCAAATTTGATTTCTCATTTCATGACTCCTTTAAAGCCTCTTTCATAACTGTATCTAGTACATATATATTTTGTCCATCTTGTCTATTGTGCATGCACACATATACACACACACACACACACACACTCAATTCACTAATTTTATTATCTGTGTCTTGTTTTTTTAATGTTATATATATATATATTTAATGTGTACTGGAAGCTTCACTAAGACAAATTCCTTATGTGTATAAGCACACTTGGCAGTAAGTCCCATTCTGATCATTAGATGTGACTGAACTGAATAAGTATGCGCTCATATTTCTGTAATCGATGGGACAGTATGCTTTAGTCTCTAATTATTTAATAGCCTCAAAAAGGATTTGTAGTCACTAATGCAGTGGTTCTCCATTCTGGACCCCAACACTGCACATTTTGTGCGTCTCTTTTATGTAACACCTGATTTATATAATCAACTCATTAGTAGAGACTGCAAAACGTGAACTGGGTGTGTCAAATAAAGGACACATCCAAAACGTGCAGAACTGGGGGTTTGCAGGACGAGGATTGAGAAGCACTAGCAGATTGCGAGCTACAGGATTACTACGTCGGATTAAACTGCAACAAACATCATTTCATTATCTGCGCATCAGATGAAAAGCACGACGCGGTGGTGAAAATCTCTTACTGTTGCGTCCAGTTTTGTTGTTTATAAACTTGGACATTTTATAGGCTCTCACTTAGAAAAGCACAATGCTGTGCATTAATATGTACTGACAATAGGAGTTTTTTAATGAGTTTTGTGGGGTTTTATGTTGTCGTTAAAGCTTTAGACATACCAGTAGTCTAGCACAAATGAAATAATACTGGCGTCTCAGCATGTAGGGATGAGTTTGGTAATATATATGATCTCATGCCATTATGTAGTTTATCAGTCAGACAGGGAAATGAGAAGTCCTTTCTTCCAGTCTATAGCCATTATGTCTCTCTGGGAAGAGTTAGTCTCTTCTTAATGGGATGAACCATTGAACCACACAGAGATCAGGGCAGCGATGCTGTACAAGGTCTATAGTGTGCCAATGGGACACAGACAGATGGCTGTGTAATTACGCAGGAACTAACCCCTGTGCGTGTGCGGCTTCCGTTTTCAAATGCGAATATGCTCAATTATTCTTGTTTTCTTAAGAAAACAACTATCTTGTCAATCTCTGATAACTATATGTGGCTGATAAGAACAAAACATTTAATGTGGTCTAATTCAGACAGTAATGCAGCATAATGTGGAGGGAATTTCAACATCAAAACTCATTGTGTTAAACACACTTACAGCCTCAAGAAATTCATTATAGCTAACAACAGAGCAGTGCTAGATAAGATGTGAATATGTAAATGATAATGTACAGTCTTTTATTTCCTGATATTGACTGGTGGACTGTACAGTATTTTATTATCATCATCTTTAACGGTTCATTCCGGTTCACGGTTTATTCACCCCTATGTCATCCAAGATGTTCATGTCTTTTTTTCTTCAGTTGAAAAGAAATGAAGGTTTTTGAGGAAAATATTCCAGGATTTTTCTTCATATAGTGGACTTTAATGGGGATCAGTGGGTTGAAGGTCCAAACTGCAGTTTCAATGCAGCTTCAAAGGCCTCTACACGATCCCAGTCGAGCAATAAAAGTCCTATCTATTGAAATGATCAGTCAATTTCCAAAAATAAAATGTTTACAAAGCAAACATGCAAAGAAAGTAAAAGAGCTTTTACAAAAAAAAAGATAACACAATGATGTTGGACGATTTTGATGATTTTGAGTTTTTCGCCCTACCCTACCTTTTTAAACTATTTTTTAGAAAATGACCGATCGTTTCACTAGACAAGACCCTTATTCCTTGGTTGGGATCATGTAGAGCCCTTTAAAACTCCACTTAAACTGCAATTTGGACCTTCAACCTGTTGGCTCCCATTAAAGTCCACTATATGGAGAAAAATCCTGGAATGTTTTCCTCAAAACCTTAATTTCTTTGCAACTGAAGAAAGAAAGACATGAACATCTTGGTAACATGGTGGTGAGTAAATTATCAGGAAATTTTATCTCTGGAGTGAACTGAACCTTTAAATGCACACTACTAATAAACAAAAATATTGGAGATTAAATATTGATTTTAGTATTACAATGTACAAAAAACTGGTCTAGCAACGAGACAATGACTGCAACAATATTACAGTAATATTAATACCGAAGCCCTCTGAGGTAATTTTCACTGAGAAGAAAGATTGTATGCTTGGATAAAGTGAATCAGCGTTTTGAATGAATCAGTTGAATGAATAATTCAATGACTTACTCATAATGACAATTAGTTGATTTGTTCCTAAACAAACTGCCTTATTTGAACAAATGAGTTGACTAAATAATTCAATTGGTTCACTTTTGGATTCAATTGATTCACTTGTTACTTGCCTCCACCTACTGGCATAACAATGTAACTTGCCGAAAGAGACATTGAAAAATCCCAACCACTAATACACAGACTGACAGTCTGCAAACACAGATGGTAAAACAACATTCAGAATCGAGGACTGGAACTAACTGTTGTATGAAGACCAATACAGTATGACCTTGATAGTGTAAAAAAAAAAAAAACTGAGAAAGCTAGCTGTACAGAAGTGATTTCTGGTCTTGGATAAAGACTTTCAATCCTTTCTTTTGAGTGCACAAAAATAATACACCAAAATAAAATATAACAAAGCCTTGTTAAGGCAGTCTTGTCTTTGACCCATGGTCCATAAAACCAAAAGCTCTATAATTAGCAATTGGGTTTTAGGAAGGGAGAAAATGGCCCCACTGGCAAGCCTGTGTAAGACAACCTATAATTGGACCACAGACACACCCATTGAACCAGCTACACAGTGTCCCTGCATCATGCATTACCATTTAATTGTAATAATTAAATTGCCCAAATGTAGTTGCAATACAATCTAAGTAAGAGATCACGACTTAAACGGCAATGTGTTCAATGCACATAAATAAGCTATCCTGATGTGCAGTGGTTTACAAACACACACTGATCTGTTCATGTATTTCTGAATTAGGGATCAAAGGATGAAAGCAGCCTTTGCAATGTTATTCATCATACGGTTATTTCCTGTGCTGGAACTAACACGCATTTGTCTTTTTCAGATAGCCTTTCAGGGTGAAATTTGGCTTTCGCCCACACGAGTTCACACTGTGGCCTTGGGTTTGTGTGACAAAGCCTTCTTCAGAGAAAAATAATATCCTTCAAAAAAATATATAATAAAAATGTGCAGTAACTGTGAATGTCTGGTTGCTTCAACATAGATTGAAATGGTGCCTGTTGAACAGATGAAGAGCAAGATGGATATGATTTTCAACAATATGCTTCACTGAAACCGGGTAAAACTAATCGTCTTCAAATACAAATAGAACACGAATAGAAACTGAACAGGTCCTTGAATTAATTAAAGGAATAGTTCACTTAAAATCAAAATGTGCTGAAAATGTATTCACCCTCAGGCCATCCAAGATGTAGATGAGTTTGTTTCTTCTTCAGAACAGATTTGAAGAAATTTAGCAT
>JAHKKF010491327.1:0-12861 GCA_019740295.1 Labeo calbasu | reverse complement strand
CTTATAATTTACTATATGTGTTTCATTTTTACCTTGCAATTTTGTGCCAAACGGTACAAGCGGTTGTTACCCGCAGCATCACTGACCAAATTGATATACAATTTTAGAGTACAAATAACAAAAACCTCAGCTTAGATAAATATCTCTGATGGTAAATTTTCTATTGAAAAGAATATAACAATAATGTATTTGAAATTATAATAGTTTGTGGATGATTGAATGTCCTTAAATTGCTTACAAATGTTAGTGAAATTGTTTTCCGCGCAAGTTGAAAAATTTCAGCTGGAGTGGAAAATTTGCATGAGGTGTTGCTGCACAGGCCAGTTAAGGAATAATTTATTAACACGTCCAGTTGTGTCAGAAAATAGAGGAAAACATTACGTGATGATTTTATTCACAGGAGTGACACAAAAAAAATTCAACTTGAGCAGAAAATTCGCATGACACGTTGCTGCGCAATCCAGTTAGTGAAGAATATGTTTTGCTATGATTTAATTCATGCCACAAAGTGACACAAAAAACATCCCACGAGTAATCTAGAGAGATAACGCAATGAGAATATTCACTTTGTGTTTGGTGCGCAACAACATAACGCAAATTGGGTGACATGATTTCTGCAAACACGTGATTGAAGTTTAAAAATTTCAACTGGAGTGGAAAATTTGCATGACGCGTTTTGGTGTCAGTTAGCGAAGAATTTATTGCCACGTCCAGTTTGACACATCTAAAGTCCAGTTGTATCAGAAAATGGAGGAAAATATTACGCAATGATTTTATTCATGCGAATGACACAAAAAACGCCCCGCGAGTAATCTAGAGCAATAACGCAATGAGAATATTTGCTTCGCGTTTGCTGTTCTCACAGCATAACACAAATTGGGTGATACGATTGCTGAGGATGCACAATATTGCGTCTTCCACACAAGTCAAAAAATTTCAACTTGAGTGGAAAATTCGCATGACGCGTTGCTGCGCAATCAAGTTAGTGAAGAATATATTGACATGTTCAGTTTGACACATCCAGTTGTATCAGTAAATGGAGGAAAACATCACGCAATTATTCTGTTCATGCAAGTGATACGAAAAACATCCCGCAAGTAATCTAGAGCGATAATACAATGAGAATATTCGCTTTGCGTTTGGTGTGCAACAACATAACGCAAATTGGACGACGCGATTTCCGCGAACACGTGATAGCGTCTTCCACGCAAGTTGAAAAATCTCAACTTTAGTGGAAAATTCGCATTACACGTTTCGGTGCAAACCAATTAGCGAAGAATTTATTGACACATCCAGTTTGACAAGTCCGGTTGTATTAGAAAATGGAGGAAAACATTACACAATTATTTTATTCACGCTAGTGACACGAAAAACATCCCGTGAGTAATCTAGAGCAATAACGCAGTGAGAATATTTGCTTCGCGTTTGGTGTGCACACAGCATAACACAAATTGGGTGACACAATTGCCGTGAACGCACAATATTGCGTCTTCCGCACAAGAAAAATTTCAGCTTCAGCGAAAAAATCACGACGCGTTGCCTCGCAAGCCAGTTAGCAAAGAATCTATTGACGCGTCCAGTTTGACACATCTGGTTGTAACAGAAAATGGAGGAAAACATTACCGCCGATCTGCCGATTAACGCACACACACTAAACACTCAAATTACTGTATTTTATTATTTAAAATTTTTAATTCTGGACACTGTAATACAACTTTTGGTTCCATGTAATTTCATATTAGTTGTTCACAGAGCACAACAATGAGAGTATAAAGATGCTGTAGATGTAAACAACAGCTTGATTCATATAATCATTACTTGTGCACACAGCAGGTCTGTTTACGACAGAGCAGGTGGGAGATCTTTAGCAAGGGGTCGCTGACCCGCAGGGTTGTTTGTCATGTGATGGAGGCCAGGTCATGTTTGCTAATGAAAGAGTTGGCAGACTGTGTGTACGAGTGACATTTGTGAGCAGCGCAGCGCTCAGCCAGGACAGAGGGCTGGTCATCCGGAGGAGCAGAGGGTTCTGGTATACCATCAGCCGGCCGTTCAAGTCAAACGCCATCACGCCTCGGGCCAGCAAGAGTGTGGAGACACTGATAAAAACAAACAAACAAACAGTAAGCTGAAACAAAGGGAAAGAGGCCATTTCAGAGGATTGTGAGGGATTAAGGTAAAAGACTAATAATGGTTTTAAGTCATTTCTCTTGCCAAAAAGGGGAAAATAGCATAAAATTAAAAAAAAATTGTAATAAAATGCATAAAAAATAGCAGTAGTAGTAGTAATTGTAGTAATAATACATATAATAATAAAACAAATATCTATAAATAACTTACCTTTTTTATTAAAATATGTATTTTTGCATTTTTATATATTTATCATTATGTGTGAAATGTAATATTCTAAAATATTCTATTGCATTTCTTTTAAAAAATATTTAAAAATATATATATTTTTTATCTTCCTATGAAAGATATAATTAAAAAAGGTTTAAATATTTATTATTATTATTAGTAGTAGTATTAGTATTATTTGTTGTTCAATATATATCAGACTGATAAGATGAGAGTGAAATTATTTAGCATTGTGTGAAATGTAATATTCTATAATATTCTATTCTTAACCAAATTTAAACATTATTATTATTATTCAATATATCTCAAACTGGTGTTATAAATTGTCTATAACTTTACTCTATAATATTCTGTTACTTTCCTTTGAAAATATTTACAAATATTTTTTATTTGATCTTTATATTAAAAATAAATATTTAAAATATCTTAAATATTTATTATTATTGTTATTATTATTAATTTTTCAATACATATCAAAAACTGGTAGGTGTTATAAGTTGTTTATCTTTATATGTGAAATGTAATATTCTATAAAAAATCTAAAAATTTCATCTTTCTATTAAATTACATTTTTAAAAATGTTTTTTTACAATTATTTTTTTATGTATATCAGAGACTAATTAGCATTATGCACTGTGTATCGTTACGTGTGAAGAAAATATTTTAATGTGCTAAACATTTAATAATAATAATAATAATACATAAACTAAAAAAAAACTAATAGAACGAAAAATAAAATCTTTCTATTAGAAATATATTAATATTTTAAAATATATTATAACAAATGTTATGTATTTGTTTTTATTAGCATATCAGCAACTGATAAATTATAAATTAGGTTTATATACATTTTGCAGAAGTGTAGAATTGCAGAGGCATATAACACACAAGCCTACAGATGATAAATACTGTAAACTACTGTACCAGCAGTCATCTGTCAGAACAATAGCAAACAAACAAGATATTTGTTTTCTCCCTGATGCAACATACACCCTCATGGCCATATGGAGAAATAGTTCATCCAGCACTGCAGTTTCCACTGGGTCGAAGATCAAGCAGCTGGCTCGACGTTCCAGCCGCCTGAAGAAACTTTTATTTAAAGCTTTTCTCACGTTGCTCCATCGATCCTTCCCAGGCCTGTGATGCCTCATGCTGTGCTGTCTCCTCAGCAGGAAAGCCAACCTACAGAGACAGGAGACCACTGATGGACCCTTTCCACACGGCCTCCTTTATATCTGAGCCAGTCATGCTGGCAAGCCGCGGATACTCTAACAAGCCACTACAGTCCTGAAGATCCACTGGATGGATTCTTCAGCAAAACTTCATTGGAAAATTGGTGGCTTAATTAATCCAAGCTGCTAGATGTAATTTAGCAGAAGCCTGCATGTGGGTCATTCCTGCAGTACCTTTTAAATGCTATACCCTTAAAAGAGGAAAATTCTTGTGTAATTCAAAGAAATATTTCAATAAAAGGATTTACAAGATTTTCAGATGTATGCACTTTAACTAGACTATTTACACAATGGCAGGAAAATTACCAGGGTGGAAATAAAGCATTTAAGTTAAGCCGTTGCTCAGTCAGGGATTTGTAGTTCGCTTTTATGAGGGTGTGAAATTGATATAAAAACGTGAATATAGAGATATAAATATATTTATGGTTTTTCATGTCAGAAGTTAGTGTAGCACTCAGCCAAGATTTTCCAAGAAATTTGGTGCTCAAGGAACTTTTCCTATTATTATCATTTTGAAAACAGTTAAGCTGTTCAATACCTTTTCGAAAGCTGTGATACATTTTTTTCAGGATTCTTAAAGAGTAGAAAGAAAAACAGCATTTATTTGAAATTGATTGTTTTAACAATTTAAACATGATCAGTTAAATGCATCCTTGTTGAATAAAAAAGTATTAAATTATTATTTTTTTTTAAACAATTGTGAGTATGTATGGAAGCCTGTTTCTGCCACTGAATAAAAAAATAAAAGATATGTCCTCAGAATTTATATATTTATTATATCTCACAATTCTTATAACTCACAATTGCATACTATAAATTTTTCTCAATTCTGAGAAAAAAGTCAGAATTGTGAGTTTTTTCTTGCAATTGTGAGTTTGTCATGCAATACTGACTTTATAAATCGCAACTGCAGGTACGTATAACGCAATTCCGAGAAAAAAGTCAGAACTGCGAGATGTAAACTTGCAATAGAGAGAAAAAAAGACAGAATTGTGAGATAAAAAGTTGCAATTACCTTTTTTATTTATTGTTTAGTGGCAGAAACGGGCTCTCATATGCTATGGATAAGACAGGAGTTTAATTTATCTTGAAACTTTTATTGAGAAAGGCCTGTTTGAACTGCAAATTTATTTAGATAAGACATAAATGAAATCCAGATGGTGCTAATAAAAGTAATTTGCACTTTTTGCAAAACTGAATCAAACCATTAAATCCCAACAAGGTATGAAATACATGTGAAACGCTGTTAATGTTGATGTATGATGTGCAAAAAGAACATCCTACAGAATGGAATGAAACTGTTCATGTCAAATCTTGTCCAATTAGATTTACAATATGGAGAAAAAAGTAGGAATGTGGCCAAATAGGGAATACGTAATTGGAAAGACACAGAAAACGAATAACGTGTTCTGCGAAAGCAAGGAAAGGGCACGATATACTTCAAACGAAATCAAAGAATGAACTGAAATGACTTTATTTGAACATTTTGTTTCGGCAGTTTGAAACAGCTCATCAAAGCGAACTGTCTGGGGTAATAAAGTGTCATTGTTTAGCTGCTTTCTAGCGGCAGCCTGTTACATTAAAGCACATAAAATTTCACTTACCACATAAACAGAGTAAGGAGAGATGACTGATATGACAATGATGAATGATTTGTAGATCCTGTGCACCATTGACAAACATTTAAACTTTTAAAAATGTGTGGTAAGTACTGCCTCTCCATATACACAGAGTACATGTGATCACGAATCTTGAAAGTGAAAGTAAAAAGCGAGCATGCATTTAAAAGCGATTTCAATGGCCTGCATATTAAAAGTGGCTCCCTGATGCTGCAAATGTTTATACAATATAATTACTCAACATTATAATTGCGAGAGAAAGCACTGAAATATATTTTTTCCTCCCATCTCGTCTTTATACCTTTTAGGGGTTCTGTAATACACATAATTTCCTTTCCAAACACGGTATTCAGATTCGGGCACATCCCTGATATTTCATTCAGACTGTGAAACATTTATGAAAAAAACAGGTTATTCTAAAGAGCTCAGTGAATTCCGGTGTGGTACTGTGATACATAGGATGCCACCTTGCAATTTCATCCCTGCTAGATATTCCACGGTCAAGTGCAAATGTTATTATTGAAAAGTGAAACAGCAGCAACTCATGAAGCGGAAGACCATGTAAAGTCACAGAGAGGGGTCACCAAGAGCTAAGCGCGTTAGGCGTAAAAGTTGCCAACGCTTTGCTGATTCTATAGCTGAAGAGTTCCAAACTTCCACTGGCATTAATATCAGCACGAAAACTGTTCTGTGAAGCTTTATGGAATGGGTTTCCATGGCCAAGCAGCTACATGCAAGTTTCAAATCACCAAGCATGATGCCAAGCATCAGATGGAGGGATATAAAGCACCACTGGACTCTGGAGCAGTGGAAACCGGTTCTGTGGAGTGACGAATCACGCTTCTCTGTTTGGCAGTCTGATTGGGGAGTCTGGGTTCGGTGGATGCCAGAGGAAAGTCACCAGTCTAACTGCATTACATCAACTATAAGTGGGAGAGTGTTACAACCACCTGGCTCTAGGTGAAGCAACATTACCAAAAAGGGAGGCCAAACATTAAAATAAGTTTACGTAAACTTTTAATCAGAAAATAATCAAATAATAATACAAAAATATAAGTAAAGGTATAAAGAAAGGAAAAGCAATCCAGGGCTGAGTCCAGGGCACAAAGAAAACCCCATAAAGACATGGTTGGATGAGAACCTGACTGGCCGGCACAGAGCCCTGACCTTAACTCCATCGAACACTCCATTGAGATTGTGAGCCAGGGCTTCTTGTCCAACATCAGCGCCTGACCTCACAAATGTTCTGCTGGATGAATGACAAAAATTCCCAAAGAAATACTTCAAATGCTTGAGAAAAAAACCTTCATATAACAGTAGAGGGGTGATCAACTCCATATGAATCAGTGTTGGGAAGGTTACTTTGGAAATGTAATAGGTTACCCTGTTTGAAATGTAGTAAGTAGTGTATTTCAATTACATTATTAAAGTAATGTAACTGATTACATTTGATGAAATGGTTAACCTTACAGTTGGACTCAACACTGATGGTTTAGGTATAATATCTATGAGTTACTTTGGCCATGATCAATATCTGTACTAATGGGAATTACCTTTTTTACACTCTAAAAATTGCTAGGTTAAAACAACCCAACCTGGGTGATTTGGCAACCCAGCGCTGGGTAAATATTGGACGGAACACGTGTTGAGTTAAATGTTTTTACCCAACATGCTGGGTTGTTTTATTTTTATTTAACTATTGTTTAAAAATTATTACATTGCTGGCTTAAAATAAGCTGGAAAAATCTCACACAGAATTATAGAGGCAACAGCAATAATCAAAAGATGAACATAGTTTACAATATTACATACCGTTTAACTCGTTAAACATCATTTAAACAAAAAAAAGTAACATTGAAAAGTAGCATTTTAATTTAAGTGTATGGAATCATTCTCTTTAAAAAAATGCTGGGTTATTTTTTAACCCAAATGCTGGGTTCAGCCAGATGGGTCATTTTATTGTGTTATTTTTAATATTTTTACCCAGGTGATGGGTTGTTTTTTTTAACCAAAATACTGGGTTCAACTTGTTGGGTCATTTTATTGGGTTATTTCTAATATTTTTACCCAGGTGCTGGGTAGTTTTTCTGTAACCAAGTTGCTGGGTCATTTTTAATGATGGGTTATTATTTTCTACCTAACCACTGGGTTGAGCCTGTCTCTGACGAAACAACCCCGCTGCTGAGTTACAGTCACTTCTTCAGTGAAGTAATATATTTTATAACGCGAGGCCCTGGTCTGAAAAATTAGCGCCAGTTCGGTAAAAATGATTACAGAGAACGGGTGAGTACAGTAAAATTAAAATGCTACTTTTAAATGTTACATTTTTATGTACTAAATGCTTGTTAAACTAGTTTAAATGTATGTAATATTGTAAACTGTGCTGTATTCACCCAAATAAATTCAATTTGTCTTGTATTTTGTCCATGTGTTCTTGCTTAATAATAAATGTTCATCTTTTGATTATTGCTGTTGCCTCTAGTAATTCTGTGTGTGTGTTTTATAAGTTCCAGTCCATTTTAAGCCAGCAATATAATATTTTTTAAACAATAGCTGACTTAAAATAACCCAGCATTTTTGGTAGAAAATTTAACCCAACCAAGTAACCCAGCATGTGTTTTGTCCAATATTTACCCAGCACTGGGTTGGGTTGTTTTTAACCCAGCATTTTTTTTTAGAGTGCAGCAGCTTTGTTACAGAAAAACTACCCAGCACCGGGTAAAAAAAATATTAAAAATAACCCAATAAAATTACCCAACAAGCTGAACCCAGCATTTGCGTTTAAAAGAAAACAGGATTATTAGAGTGCAGAAAGACTACCCAGCACCTGGGTAAAAATATTAAAAACAACCTAATAAAACTACCTAACAGGCTGAACTCAGCATTTGGGTTACAAAAAACAACCCAGCATTTTTAAAGTGTACAATGTTCAGGTATGAGAGTTAATTATCCTATATCCTTTCATAAAGCTAACATTCTTGACAAGTTCATAACATTAGAAAGTTTCATTGAGCCTCTGATCATTAAGTGCCATAGAAAGCATAATAACATGACCCGTAATTGTTTTAATGCATGCATTCAGAACTTAATGGACCTGTTAGAATAAGAGGTTACTGTATGTACAGCTTCCTGCTGAGTCATTTGGCTTGACAATAATAGCTCATATCTTTTGTTCTTGCCACACTATGAATGTTTCTTTCTGTGCTGTTCAGTCATGCATACATGACTTAAAAGGAAAGACAAATAGTGTATTTTTCTAACTGTTTCTCATACATGGAAAGCTGTGCCTTACAGAATCAAACGGCAGGATCAGAGCTCACTATGCAACTTCTGTCAGGATCACACATCATTCTCACTATCTAAGTCTGGAAGTATTTCATTCTCCACAGTAGACTGATGTTTTCTTTCCTTAAAAGAAGGAGTCAGCCATGCATGCATTGATAGTGACTTATCTTTTCCTGCAGTCTGAGCTCAAAGATTCCTGACGGAGAGAGAACTCATGATTTCACAAGCTAAGCAGATGCATCAGTGGTGATTTGTGGTCTATCCTGTGTAGGGTACAAACATCCCCATGTCTCATTTATGAGTTATAATTACACAAGCTGTGATATGATGAAGGAATGAAGGGGTTGGAAAGGCGATATATAATAAATAATTTAAAACAGCATAATCTTTCATCTTGGTATAATTACCAGCTTGCATTTTGTTTATCTTCCTTAAATAACATCTGCTCTCTGTGACGTACTTTAATGAAACTTGATTTGTTTCCACGTGAGTTAAGTTAGAGGATCCAGCATGCTCAGCCACATATTTTATCCAAATAAAAAGAGTAATGTACTGCAGGAACATGCGTAGGTTTCTTCTTTCCTTATATGAAGCAATTTTATGTGCAATTATAGTATTTTTTTCCAACAGCGTTGTCTATAAAACAAACAGTACTAGCGAAATCATGGAAATCATGAGACAATATTCATTTTAACTGTAAACATTTGATCTTTGGAAAGTAACAGAATCCTCTGAAACTACACATCACAGCACTAGAGTGACGATTTGGTGTTGCAGTCACTGCAGTAGACTGTCAAAGTAGCTCAAGTGACGTTTTCTTATGAAAGTGTGTTGTTTTTACATGCAGAATGACAGACGATGCAGTCCACAAGCGGTCTAATGTGATTACGACACTTAAAAGAGAAACCATCTGCCCTAGAAAGAGGGACCAAGCTGTTTTCGAATCTATTTTCCGGCTTTGGTTTTCTTGAATCCGTGTGCCTGTGCTGTGTGAGCGTCCATGCTGTGCGCTAGCGTTTGGCCTTGGCTTGCTGTCGATCTAGTGGTGCAGTGTGAGTGTGTGTGTCTGTCAGAAACAGTTTGCATTCTGCGATGGACTGACAAGATGGCAACTCTTGCAACCTCGACACCTGAAATGTCAATGAAAACCTTTCAATAATAATGATACAGGAACACAAGAAGCTCTTCACCTGACATGCATGCTGAAGCACCTTTTGTAGTAATGATCGCTTCTTTTGAAATCTCCACCACTATTACACGAACAACAAGATCACAGGTCTCAGGGTGCCCTGTACTAAATTTGCATGCAGGAATGAGGCTGTCAAACTCGTGCGTTAGCTCGACATCTCAATAGAACCTGATGTTCCCGAGGGATACTGTACAAACAGATTGAGCTCGTAACCTGACGTGTCTCGTTAATCCGAAATAAATAAATACAGCCTGTAAAAAGTCAAGAAAGCTGATTAAAAAGACTAAAAAGTTAAGGACCCTTTGGTGTTAATAAACCTTTTTTATAGACTGGAATGACTTTTTAAAATTAATTTGTGCTGTATTATCTTAGCATTAAATTATATATACAAACAAACTAACAGATAAATAAAATAAAAATAAAACTATAGTTAACACTGTCTCAAGGGTGTTGTTTCGAGTACAGTGGGTAAGGGAGTGACCTGACATCTTTTACTCTTGTGACTGCCGTATTTTTTTTCTCCCACTTCTTTTCTTCCTTGTAAAGTTTTGGGAAGGCTATATTGGAGTAAATGTTAAAGTAGTGATGGCCGCTTTTGAAACCTTTGCGAATCATTTGTTTCAAAACAGTGGTGCGGAGCATGTATGAAAATGCCAAACTCACATGATTTCAGTAAACAAGGCTTTGTTACGTCATAACTGTTTCGAAATGTTTCAAACTTTTAGTGGTTTGCCATTGGGGGACGATCTCTGTGAACCAATAGATCATGCAGTTCATTGAGATCGCCCCCCTAAGGGGCGAACCATTGAATCAGTTTTATCAATTTGTAGACATTTAATAAGACATTTGTGTAATTATAAGGATAAATAGTAGTTAATAGTCTCTCACTGGCCTCTTTAGACAAGCTTTCCATAAAACAAACAAAACAAGCCCTGCAAATTAACAATAATTATTAAAACACAGATAGCCTACAGACACTTCACATTTAATGGTATTTTATTATGTAAAATTCATTAATGTTAAAATTTCAAGAAAGCATTTGCATTTGGTTTGTAAAAGCTGTTTTGTGCATGGTTTAGCATTAGTTTTTGTTGCATTTACACTGTTTTGACCAGCAGGCGTCACCAGCGTGTGGTGTTTCAAGCACTTCGAAACAGTGAATCATTTTGCGAAGCAACTGACTGTTAGCAAATAGCTTGATTGACAAGCAATCTGACCAATCATAACGCCAAATCCGCCATTTTGTCCAACAAACAAATCAGACAGGAGAGTAGATTAACTTCGGTGGACTTAAACATTGAAACATTGTGTGTCTTTCCGCGGTTGTAATAAAATACGTTCTGATGTTTATACATTTTTTCTGTGCTTTAAAGGATTGGTTCACTTCTAGAACAAAAATTTACAGATAATGTACTCACCTGCTTGTCAAGATGTGCATGTCTTTCTTTCTTCAGTCATAAAGAAATTATGTTTATTCAAGAAAACATTTCAGGATTTCTCTCCATGTAATGGACTTCTATGGTGCCCCCAAATTTGAACTTCCAAAATGTAGCTTCAAAGGGCTCTAAACAATCCTAGCTGAGGAAAAAGGTCTTATCTAGTGAAAAGATCGCTTTTTTTATTACAGTTTATATACTTTTTAACCTCAAACGCTTTTGTCTAGCTTTGTGTGAACTGTTTTTTTCCGGTCAGGACAGTTAGGGTACGTCTAAAAACTCTCATCTCATTTTCTCCTCCAACTTCAAAATCTTCCAACATCGCTGCATAAGTACCAACCCAGAGTTTACAAAGTGAACATGCAAAGAAGATCAAACACCCTTTCCACAAAAACTTAAAAACAGCGATGTAGGACGATTTTGAAGTTGGAGGAGAAAATGAGTTTGGAGTTTTTGGACGTACCCTAACTGTCCTGACTGAAAAAAAAAAACAGTTCACACAGAGCTAGACAAGACGAATTTAAAGTTAAAAAGTATATAAATTGTGGGGGCACCATAGAAGAAGTTTAGAATGAAAGACATGAACATCTTGGATGACAAGGGGGTGAACACATTATCTGTAAATTTTTGTTCTGGAAGTAAACTAATCCTTTAAGTAAAGAAAAAAAGACGATCAGTTCTCGTGCCATTGATCTAATAAGGCAATACAGTGATCTGTCACGACACATTAAAGAGCCACAAAACGGTATTTACTGTTTGAATTTCTTAAAAAATGACAGCAATTTAAAACTGAGACCTTGTTCCATACCAGAAGTAACTTGCTCTGTCTTGTCTGTCGGCGTGTTGTCAGTTTCCTCTTTGCTCTGCAATGTTTTTTTCAGTGCTTTAGAACATGATGTGTAGCGTGAGAGTGGCATTGTTTGTCAGACATAGCAACAGTAACTAAGGTTTTGCAAAGGGTCAGTTAGTTTCTCCCATCTCCCATGTTAAAGCAGAAGTTTAACCTTAGTTTTATAGCTTTTGCTGTAGTCTCCAGTTCACAATTACAGATGTTTATCCAACCATGATGATTTTTGCTTCTTAGATTCTTGGAAATGTAAAAAGCTTGCATCACGTTAATTTGTGCTATTAGCAGTATTTTCTCTCTTAATATAGTTCAGATCCAACCATTAAAAAAATGCAGCTTTATGATTCATAATAGTCCTTTACAGTTGCTGCTTGTCAGACTGTACATGATCCCAGCTGTGAACCATGTCACACTGTGGGATCTCAGTTGCCATTAATGTCAGACTGTATAGCAGTCAAGACTCATTAAAAACAGACATATGCAAGAAGACTAATTTTATGTTGTCAGTTTGTGACATGTTCAATAACGGTGAGCTGCATTTATGTGCATAATGATGGCAAGCAAACAAAAACAATCTGTTGAGTTAATTTTGATCATGACGTACTTTTACAGTGCACCTGGCTTTCTTTGACATTTTCTTTGTGGTTCTTAGTTGTATTTTTGGAAAAAATTTCTGAGGACAGTTTTGAACACAGTGGTCATTAAAGGGATAGTTCAACCAAAAATGAAAATTCTGTCATTTGATTACTCATCCTCATGTTTTTCCTAACCCATAAGACATTTGTTCATCTTCAGAACACAAATTAGGATATTTTTGCTGAAATCTGAGAGGGTTGGTCTGCATAGACAGCAATGAAACTACCAGTAAGGACATCGATAAAAATAGTCCATGTGACAT
>JAHKKF010491318.1:0-17549 GCA_019740295.1 Labeo calbasu | reverse complement strand
CCCATACCATAACCCCACCGCCACCATGGGCCACTCGATCCACAACGTTGACATCAGCAAACCGCTCACCCACACGACGCCATACACGCTGTCTGCCAACTGCCCTGTACAGTGAAAACCAGGATTCATCTGTGAAGAGAACTCCTCTCCAAAGTGCCAGACGCCATTGAATGTGAGCATTTACCCACTTAAGTCTGTTACGAGGACGAACTGCAGTCAGTTCGAGACCCAGATGAGAACGACGAACATGCAGATGAGCTTCCCTGAGATGGTTTCTGACAGTTTGAGCAGAAATTCTTTGGTTATGCAAACCGATTGTTGCAGCAGTTGTCCGTACTGCCAAATTCTCTGAAACGTCTTTGGAGACGGTTTATGGTAGAGAAATGAACATTCATGAACATGGGCAACGAATCTGGTGGACATTCCTGCAGTCAGCATGCCAATTGCACACTCCCTCAAAACTTGCGACATCTATGGCATTGTGCTGTGTGATAAAACTGCACATTTTAGAGTGGCCTTTTATTGTGGCCAACCTAAGGCACACCTGTGCAATAATCATGCTGTCTATAATAATGCCACACCTGTGAGGTGGATGGATTATCTCGGCAAAAGAGAAGTGCTCACTAAGACAGATTTAGACAGATTTGTGAACAATATTTGAGAGAAATAGGCCTTTTGTGTACTTAGGTCTTAGGTCTTTGAGTTCAGCTCATGAAAAATGGGGGCAAAAACAAAAGTGTTACGTTTATAATTTTGGTCAGTGTAAATCTACAGATGCAAATAGATGAAGTACAAAACAATATTTTGGATGTTTTTTTCCCTCACTAGTCTAAAATAAGATGTTATGAATAGCCCAAAATTAATCAGCGCATAAAAAAACAATGCATTTGCCTGTAGTGTCTTGCCTTAAACATCTGATTTATTTGTGTGAATCTTTTTTATTGTGTTTGTCATTCTGTTTGAGTCAAGCACAGCTATTCCACCATACCAAGTATATGATTATTCTATAGATTTCTACAGCGCAGGAGATTATTCGACATTTTGAAGGACAGTCTGCAGACTTGGTCGTATGTGACGGCGCCCCTGATGGTGAGAAATAACCTTTTGTTTTTTATTATTACTTTCTATCTGATTGATTTGTGATTTAGCAAAATCTTGTATTGAAAGGTTTTTTTTTGTATGTTACTCTGTATAGTTACAGGTCTTCATGATGTAGACGAGTACATTCAGGCACAGCTACTGCTGGCGGTATGTATTGCTATAGGTTCCTTTAATCTTATCGTTTTGGTAACACTTTAAGGTCCCATAAGTTAATTTTAGTTAGTCCTAACTCATAATACATAACAGTGAGAAATACATTTGTTAAGCTGTTTAATAGTGCTGTCAAAATTAGCAAGTTTATTATATTATATTAAACGCTTTCAAAACTACACCGCCTCAGCATGATTATGATCACTATTTCGTTTTAGTAAGAGTTTCATATTGATTCTAGGGGGTAATCTATTAGACCGTGGCTGTCATAAGCTGTCAAATGCAGATTTACCAAGCTCAACAGCTGAGCAGATATAAATGAGACGCTATTGGCTATTTTAACAAGGGGGCGGGGCTGCTCAATATGTCCCACTCTGTCTTCCTTTTTCAGTTGAAATTACGTCACCACAGAATAACGCGGTTTGTTTTAAAGCAGTTCAGTGGGCCTTTAAAGTGCAAATGAAACTAGGAGCATGCATGTCAGATCCGCATCACGTTCAGCAGCGGCAGCTCTTAAAGTAATAGCAGCCAAAAAACCTAACCCAGCTGCTGTGATGTCTATTAATCAAAGAATGAAAGAAAAATGAGGAAATCAATAACTTTTGTAGCTTTAAAGATTCACCTATATTTAATTTATATTTCACATTTAATTTAACTTAATAACTTTTTTCAATTTCTATACTTGCTGAAGTGCACAGATAAATAATGGGTTTATGTGAAGATTGTTTTAAGTTCACTTAAAATTAGAAGTTGTTATTTTTTAAAGTAATAAATTAATTAATTAAAATTAATAGCGACATCAGTAATATATCAGTAACACTCACCTTCAGTCATAAAAAAAAATATTTAACAAGTATTAAATATATTCTGTCTTTTTGTTATTTCTACAGTAATTTGAAGATTTAATATGAAATAATTGCAATATAAAGGCGTATTTAAAAATCATGTTAGGTGGGATTAATTTCAGAAAAGATGTGTGATTAATTAATTTGTTTAATTGATTGACAGCAATAGTATTTATTAATTCTTTGTTAATATTAGTTAAAATACAAAATATAAAAATACAATTTTATTATTTCATGTTCGTTCCATTAAATAATATAAGCCAATAAACTTTTGTTCTTACCCAACATACATGCTAATGTTTTAATGTGTTATTTACTTATTATTAAAAGCATGAATAATAATGCCATTATTAATGCCATTAATTATTGTTATTTTTTAATAGTTAAATAGTAGTTTCAAATGTTTTCGCTGTGGTAGGCTACCAAAACTGTAAAATTGTTCTTGTACTGGTAACAACTACTGAAGTTTTGGTATCATGACAGCACTAATGGCAAATATAATTGTTTAAATGTATAGTTTTTATTTGATTTCTGATTTACTGTGTAGCTGCTAGACTGCTTGTTGAAGGTTTTGCTAAAGGCTTTGTTTTCATATTGACAGGCTCTCAATATCACCACTCATGTTCTCAAACCAGGTGGCAACTTTGTTGCAAAAGTAAGCCGTCCCATTTTCATTCATACTCTTAATTGAAGTGTCAAGATGGCAGTACAAGATTATGAAATCTATAAAATGTTTTAGGTGGGAAATGTTGACTTCAGTTTCACCTGAACTTCAATGTCTTTCTTTGTAGATCTTCAGGGGAAAAGATGTGACCCTGCTGTATTCCCAGCTCAAGATTTTTTTCAGTTCTGTAACCTGTGCCAAACCACGCAGCAGCCGCAACTCCAGCATAGGTGAGTGTAGAATTTCATTTAAAGAGGAAATGTAAAACTATATTGGGAATATTATACTTATTCATACATTAACCAATGTGTTTTTGCCCTTCAGAGGCATTTGTGGTGTGTCAGAATTACTCTCCACCAGAAGGTTATGTCCCCAACATGTCCAACCCATTACTTGATCACTCTTATGGTAACTTTCTCCAGAATTGTGCTTTCAGATTTGCTTGTGCTCATCTGTATATGACATTTGTCTATGTATATGCCCATGTCTTCCTACTTACAATATGAATGCAAATTTTTTCCATCCAGATGTCGACTTTAACCAGCTAGAGGGGCCAAACCGAATAATAGTTCCTTTTCTTGCTTGTGGAGATCTCAGTGCCTTTGATTCAGACAGAACTTACCCACTTCAGGTGCTAATCTGTTTTTTTTTTTTTTCAAATCACACACGTGTCCATAAATGAGTAGTCTGACCTAACACATGTTTTGCTTTATTCTCAAACAGCTTGATTCTAGTAAAGAGTACCAGTATTTACCACCGACCCAACCTCCAATTCGGCCTCCATACCAACAAGCCTGTCAGCTCCGCAAGAATAACTTGTTAGCCAAAGAGGACTCACCTTCTGGCGCGCTTGATGATTCCCTGTCCGCTTTAGATCTCAAGAGTACGGACACAAACACAGCCACACAAGGAACCACAGACTAATAGACATTACAGCTTCTGTTAAAATCCTTTCATTGTTTTATCACGATTGATCAACATTTATTTTTAGAGTTTTAAGATGTTCCCAGAAAAAATGTGCCTTATTTACACCTAAAAGGTTCGTAATAGCACCTTAAGGCTACGTAAAAATGCTTTGAGTTATTAATATGAAACTTTTAGGGGTAAATAAAATGCAGTTTAAAAAGTTGTCCCTTTTAAGGGTACTGTCCCAGGAACGGGCTGTGTATCATAAAGGTACAATTTCTGCACATTTTTTGACAGAGTAGGTTGATAATATAAGTTATCTTTTATGTATTTAATTGTTTCTGCAACTTTTATAACACTCAGAATTTGTATTTGTATAAGTCACAGAAACCACCTGACTAAATTTAAACTTTTAACTGCAGCTCTACATGTTAATAAAACACATAAATATACCATGAGACAGAGTTTGTTGGGTTTTTTTTGTAGATGCAGTCATTCAAATTAAGTTTGAATCCATTTTTGCATTTTAAGGGTTTAAAAGCATTGTTTCAGATTATTATAATAGGCTTATGTATGAATACAGAATTAATACAGACATGTTATAAAATCTTAGAATAACTTTGCACAAAACTGGTTAAGTGCAGTTTGAAATGCATTCCCAAGCCTGCAAGTGCGAGAAGATCTGCCATCTGTTTCCTTTCATTTGCTTGCTCAACGGTCCATGCATATACGTACTGTTTCATTATTGTAGTATTTGTGACTGTGTAAGTATATACTGTATCATAACCCACCAGCATTTTATATTTTCCTGCATTCTGCTTGAGTCCACTGATTAGGTCTGTTCTAAATTATGCTTTAGTATAGTTAATTTGTATAAAAGTGGAATTGATGGTTATTGAAAGGCTGGGCAAAATCAGTCATGCAGACAGCCTTCACAGAGTTTGGCAGGAAAATAGAAATCTGTATGCAAAAATGGTAACTGTACATCTGGTTTGTCTGCGTGTGCATGTGTGTGTTTTTGACATTGTTATACTAGATGTTACATGAAGACCTGATGCCCTAACTGGTGTTACTGTATCAGCTTGAGCACATGAAATTATGATGTGGCTGTTTATATTCTGTAAGTGCTACCTTTAAATTGTATATGTTTATGTAGAGAGTGTTTGACTGATATTTGTTGGTTCACCCTTTACACTGATTATTTTTCAGTGAGTCTTTTTGGTGAATTAGCAAGTGCAGGTATGTGGTTAATGTTTTCTGCATGAATTTTGTATTTTTTAGTAAATTGTTGGTATTTATATTAAAATGTATTTTATTAAGGATGATTCAGATTATATCAACTTTTAATACATGCATTGTTTATATATATATATACACACACACCAAAAAAAGAGGGATGATACAAAAAGCATGTTGTTTATTTAGTACTGACCTAAATAAGAGATTATTCTGTCACATACAAATAATATTTAATAGAATATTATATTATTATATTATATAATAAAGATGTTTACATATAGTCCACAAGAGAATATAATTGTTGAATTTATAAAAAAATGATCCTGTTCAAAAGTTTACATCCCCTTGATTCTTAATTTGTGTTGTTACCTGAATGATTTTTTTTAATTTGGTTTTTCAGCATTTTTGTGTATTTGAACCCTTTCCAGCGATGACTGTATGATTTTGAGATCCATCATTTCACACTGAGGGGAACTGAGGCACTCATGAAACTATTACAGAAAGTTCAAACACCCACTGATGCTTCAGAAGGAAACACAATGCTGGGGGGTGAAAACTTTTTGAATTTTAAGATCATGGTAAAATTAACTTATTTTGTCTTCTGAGAAACATATAGCTATCTTCTGTAGCTTCTGAAGAGCAGTACTAAATTTAAAAATATGATAATTAGGCAAAATAAGAAAAATGTACACATTTTCACTGTTCAAAATTTTTGTCCTCATTTGTCCTCAGTGTGTGAGTGAAACTGTACGTATATGCATGGACCATTGAGCAAGCAAATGAAAGGAAACAGATGGCAGATCTTCTCACACTTGGGAACGTATTTCAAACTGCACTTAACCAGTTTTGTGCAAAGTTATTCTAAGATTTTACAACATGTCTGTATTAATTCTGTATTCATACATAAGCCTATTATAATGATCTGAAAAACTGCTTTTAAAGCCTTAAAATGCAAAAATGGATTCAAACTTAATTTGAATGACTGCATCAACAAAAAAACCCAACAAACTCTGTCTCATGGTAAATTTATGTGTGGTAAATTTTTTACTCCCCGGTCCCTCATTTGTCCTCAGTGTGAAACGATGGATCTCAGAATCATATAGTCAATGTTGGAAAGGGTTCATATACACAAAAATGCTGAATTTGTGGGACGTGAAGCATTTTTCTGAAAAAAACACGGGCAGTTTAACCGTTCAGGACAAACAAGGGACACGTGAACAACTATCACTACACACAAAAAAAGACACACACAGCTGTGGATCATTCAGGTAACAACACAGTATTAAGAATCAAGGGGATGTAAACTTTTGAACATTTTCATTTTTATAAATTCAACTATTATTTTCTCTTGTACACATTGTTTATGTGAAATATTTTATTCAGGTCAGTACTAAATAAACCAAAACATGCATTTTGTGTGATCCCTCTTATTTTGGTCAAATAACATGGCAACATTTTCAATCCCTAATTCAACTTGCAACCCTTATATACAGATTTCAGTGCTAGTTTTTGGTTGATGACTCTCAGCGATCGGACGGATCTGACATGCTGTCACTTGAACCAGTCTACGTGTATTTTCTACACTGATTCAAGAAACATAAGCCAACAAATTTCCTTTGACAATTGCTGTAAACTTACTGTCAGTGGAGAAGAACTGTTACGGGGAAAAGCTGAAGAGAAGTATCAAGCAACAGTTATCGTCCGCTGTGAAGGCGAAGCTGACAACAAAAGCCAAAATGTCACCATTACAGTGTGGAAGATATGTAAATTGCTTTTTAACCATTGTAATGGAATAAAACACTTAAAAAAAAATCTTTATCTCAATATAGGCTGCAGATTTAACATTTTACACTGCCTTTGTTTTCATTAGTTCTTTCCAGGAAACACACTCTTGTTTTACTGCTTATCCTGGGGTTGCTGATTCTGCTCTCTTTGGTCTTGTCCATCATCATATGTATTATGTATGTGATCAGAAAACAAGGTAAGAAACCGCAAACATAACGTTCTCTAGTGTAAGTCTGGTTATGTATGTTAAAGAATGATTTTACATGTAATGTCCTAGCTGTTCAGAGGTTTATAACCACCAACCAGGAAATAATTTACACAGTATACACAATTTTTGACCAATGTCTTCATTCATGTATTCATTCATTCATTTTTTGTTTGTTTGTTTTTAAGGTGATAGACAAAAGTTTTATCCAGTGAGGTCAGTGCATATTATGACATTCAGCTAAAATATTTGATATAAACCTGTGGTTCTCTAAATTTTATGTTTATGTCATAGTTACAGAACTGAAGTAATGGACACTGGTGAGTCAGTTTGGATATTTTTATCAGCAGAAATGCTTGTAATGTTTGTAGTACAGGTGCAAACTTCCATTGGACCTCTCTACTGTGTTTTTATTAGTAAATGGACAATTCTGAGGTCACAATCTGTATGATGTTGAGGTGTGATTTATTTTAAAAGAAACATAAAATTCACGACAAATTCACAACAAAATAATTCTTTTTTTTTCTAGACAACCAAGATGCAAATTCTGGTACTGTTGAAGTACAGGATGAGAAAACAGAGGTACATCTTTTATTAATTTTTTTATTTTAATTTATTAGTTGAAATGAGAATCAAAACAACATTAAGTTTTACATTAACTTCGAATGTTTACGTTTAACTGCATATCAGTCAAAATCTGCATTTCCTGTTTTTATGAACATGATTTGACGAAATAAGAAATACAGATTTGTAATGTTGAAAATTGACTGAAAAGTGTGTTTTCCATAATTTTTTTTATTTTATTTTTTTTGTTACAGATAACAGAGGATGAGCTATTATATGCCACCGTGAATCATTCAGGTGCTGGTGAAAACTCTGCTCCTGTAGTGAAGTTTGAATTAGGAACTGACTATGCCACAGTGGTCGTACACTGAACAACTGTTAACACTGAATACATTTTTATGCTCACTGATTTAAGTCACTAAAGATGAAATAAAATTTGTATGTTTTAAGCAAGTTTCTTATAGTTCTCATGACTTGATTTTAGATATGATGTATATAATAAACTCACATGGAAGAATTTGTAAGTAGCTGCACTTAGGAAAGAAAACAGGGAAAGAAAGATCAGGGGCTCATAACACCCCCACCCATGAAACATTAAATATAATTTAAACATTATTTTTAATGAATGGAATACTCACAATCCATAATGGAAAACTCCAAAAGTCCCAGTACAGAACTCAAAACTTGACAAACTCCAAATCAAAATCCTCCACCACAAAACTTCCCCTGGCAAAAGGTTCCAAAAGGTAATGAGAAAATCTACTGTAAGATACAATAACAAAAACTTCAGCCCATGAAACGACTCTAGCCCTTGGCTACTGAAAAATGGTTTAAACAAAAGAATGGCAAAAATTGGTCAAAACCCACCTTTCAAACTACTAAATGCAACCAAAGGACATGCTCAAAGTAGCCATGCATCAAAATACAAAAGCATGCAACAAAACAAAGGTAGCAATGCATTAGATACGAAAGCATGCTACAGAAACAAAGTAGCAATGCATTAAACACAAAAGCATGCTACAAAGAAGCAAAAGTAGCAAAATAAAGAGCAGGGGCTTGTAACAAAGTCTCTTCTACTAATCAAAGTTTGATTTATTTGGTCAAAAAATACAGAATAAAAGTAATATGGAATATTATTGCAATGTAAAATTTTTTCTATTTTAATGTACTTTAAAATATGCATTTCTCTGTTGCAAAGCTGAATTTAATCAGCCATCACGTGATACTTCTGAAATCATTCTGATATGCTGATTTATTATCAGTGTTGGAAAGTTATGCCTCTTAATATATTTTAGAATTTTAAAAGCATTTATTCAAAATAGAAATCTTTTTTAACAATACAAGCCTTCGCTATCACCTTTTATCGATTTAACACATCTTTGCTGAATAAAAGTAATTTCTTTCAAAGAAAAAAGAAAAGAAAAAATGTACTGACCCCAAACTTTGAACAGTAGTGTATATTGTTAAAAGATGTGTACATTTTAAATAAATTCTGTACTGTTTATGTTTTATACATCAAAGAATCCTGAAAAACGTTTTCAACATTGATAATAAATCAGCTTCATAGAATTCTTTCTGAAGGATCATGTAACACTGAAGACTGGAGTAATGATGCTTAAAGTTCTTTGCATAACAGGAATAAATTCTATTTTAAAGTATATTAAAATAGAAAACAACTACTTTATATTGTAATAATATTTCGCAATATTACGTTTTTTTTTAATCTAATAAACGTACCCTTGATTGAGCGAAAATGTCTTCTTTAAAAAAAAAATATATATATATATATTAAAAATCTAACCGATCCCATACTTTTGAACGGCAATGTATAGGCTGTTGTCTGTTGAACTATTTTTCAACAGACTAAATTCCAACAAAATTATTCTGTAGGTTATAGGATAGGTTAGCACAGGATCTGTGCTTAATTTGTTTGCTAAACGCATTTGTTTTCAAATACATGCAGTATCAGGAAAACAGTAATATTCTAACATGTTTGAGATTAACATGTAAATAGCAAAAGGAAAAACAATAGACACACATGTACATTAGGAATGTCTGTGTCCTATCTGTTTATTTAAACCGACATAATAAAATGTATATTACAAGCATGTGTAGAAATGTCGCCATTGTATCCACATGATCGATTGGCTGACTGTAGTAGTTTTGCAATCGTGTTGTGCTGTATAATATCCACTAGATGGCGATATCTGCCGTTGACAAGACAAGCTCTTCATTAACAAAACGCAAAGTATTAAACGTTTCTCTGTTGAAAAACGGTTTGTAGTGGAGACTGTCTGCGTTATGTGATTACTGTTAAAGCTAAAGTATGGGCTGTTATTGTTTTGTGATTGTTATTTTATGAACGTGTCAAAATGTGACGTGAGTGTGTGAGTTATATTTCTGCCAATTTCTTTGTATTTTACCACAGAATAAATTATCTTCGAATATGTTATACTGTTACGGATACACTATAATGAATGTCTAATTGTGAACTTTACTTCAGACTAGTAACGTTAGGCCCACTTGAGCAACCAGGATGTTGAAAAGAGCGGTTGTAAGCAATAAAGGTAAGGCTTCACTTTTAAACACTTTAAGCTAATTTCAATGACATAGCTAGTGGTGCACTCAGTATTTTTTGGTACACTAATAAGTTTTACACATAAATAAATTAATAATAACACTGCACACTCGCATGAGGTAAAGACATCAATCACATCACTGGGCTTGAAAATAACATTTACTTCTCATGTTAGTTACTACTTGGTTTACTCATAACACTTGTTATTCGACACCTTTTTGGAGCAAATTGGACATTACTACAATGGAATTGGTAACTGAAACTTCTGCTTTTGTGAGAAGCGGCATTCTCACTGTTAGGTGTCTGTGTAAGTCAAAATACAACTTCCATAAGCCTGCACTTAACGTCGCAAATTGGTCAGTTACCCGGATGCGCTACCATTGGCGATACTCGGATGTAAACAACAGCATGGATTGGAGTTATTGTAGTAGTAAATATGCTGTTCCTCTAATTTATGCTGTCTAAACCACTGAAAAAACATGTGGAAGCTGCTAAGAATTATGTAGTAAGCAGGAAAGGGCACAATATTTTGACAAACTAAAGTTAATATTTGGTAAAGATACATACGAACAGTATTAATTAAGATATAAGCCTAATATTATACCTAGCTGACTGGAAATTATAAGAACAAACACAAATGTTGGTCCTGGTTCAGTTTGGCCAACCACAAACGCCTTTTGTTCCTCAGGTTTTTGGACTCTGTACTCTTCTCTTAAAACTTTGGGCAGTCTATAGTAGTACTCCAAATGATTTTCCTGGTCCGACTGATTAGTACAGCCCGAAACATGAAAATAATGAACCATTTTCAGCAGCAATAATCAGCAAAAAATGTGAGTTTAGTTTGGTTCAGTGGCATTGTTTACATTCAGTGCTGTCAACATGGCAGATTGATGACGTGTCGTGAAAACACACTATATAGTTGTATAAGACCTGAAGAAAACTGTCTGGTAGTATTTCCATTCATCAGTGCCAGCTGAAATGTGACGACTTTGCTAATGCACAGTTGTTGTTTTTTTCCCATATGACTAACCACTCTGAAACCACAGAAATATCAACACTGATGGGTCCAATTCATGCTTTTTAAAGCACTGTAACAAATAGTAACTAGGAAACATCCATTATTATTCTGTGTATTTATGATTTCTTAGTACAACATCATAATGCATCCCAAACCAACCTAATCACCAGATTTCCACCAAATATATGATGCGTATACCTTTTATATGCACCATATCATATCTTTTCACCAAATACAGTATGCGATGTAACCAAATCATAGACTGTCAGTGTAATTACAAAGTTTCCTCCTTTCCCGAAGGAAATCAGTAAATCATTTTGATTAGAGGAAGAGAAATCAAGCAGCTGAAAGATAATGTACAGCCTAGTGTCATGACAAGCATAAATAAATACGAATGATCCATCACATGACTCAGCCATCATTCTCAGAGGCAAATGCTTGCGCCTGCATTTCACTTCAGATGGGCTCTGAATTGTAATGCACTGCCGCTTTTTACATAACTGGTACTCTGCAATCTCACATTTTGCACAGTATTGTAGCATAAACATCCAAAAATAAGTAGCACAGTATATCCCACATGTTCACTAACAACAATTATTTGTTATTACTGTATGAATAATATAATACAAGCGAAGATGCATCTGGACGGTTCCAAAGGGTTTTCCTTGACATAAAGCAACTGGTAGTGACAATGCTATCTCTCTCTCTCTTTGTCATATACACACATTGTCTTTCTCTCATACTCTGCAGGTCGAAAAGGATCGAATTACTGCATAGACAACAATGCACAAGCCCTTTCTCATGGAAAACCACAGTCTGGTGAGAGAGAGTGAGATTGTACATGCAGTTTTTATGAGGTAAGCTGTTATGGCTCTAAACCCTTTCACTCTTAGGAATCAGAGGGGAACCTGCCTTCAATTAGAACTAGAAAATGAACCGAATGCATCGAACTCGAAAACAACAACAGAAGGTGGTACAAGAAGCAAATATACAGTAATTGGACAAACAAAAGATGCACTAAATTTGTTAATCTGATTGTTTCACCTACATCCTGCAGATCTGCACAAAGAAGACGACAATGATACCAACAGACGTGCGGTAAACAGTTGGCAGGATCTCAGCTGAGAAAAAAGGAGACTGAGAGTGAGAAAGAGAAAGAGAGAGACGGAGGGAGCAAAATCGAGCTGCTGCAGTATCCCTACACTGCTGAGGCTTGGACTGCGTGACTGACTAGTGTGTTGCACGAGAGAGAGAGGGAGAGAGAGAGAGAGAGAGAGAGAAGAGGGGAGGGGGATGGGAAGGATCTTGCTTGGATGAGGAGCAAGCAGGCAGGCAGGCAGGCAGGCAGCAGCATCATCTCTTTTGTGGCGCGCTGCTGAGGGAACTGGCCGCCTAGAGCCGTGCAGGGCACTCACTCCTCGCAGGCGCGCACAGCGCCACCGCCTCTCCCGCACTGGCCGCCGCAGGGACAGCGACAGCCTCCGTTACAGGCGCAGCACTGCTTGTTGCAGCGGCACCATGGCGCAAGCCGCTAAGCAGATCCGCAAGAACAAGGACCTACAGGAGCTCGCAGCTCAAGAGCAGCGAGAGAAGGAGGAGGAGAAGATCAAGAAGAGGAACAGATCGAGAGACCGTAGACGCAAGGTAATAAGAAAGAAAAAACCCTCCTTCCTCTTTTTTTTTTCCCGTATTGAGGAGGATACGCGCACCTTCACACATACCACTGACTCATTGTGTTAACCAGTCAGCTAGAGCTGGTTGTTCACATATTATAACAGAGGAAGGTGCTGATGTCTGGCCGGGCGGATGAGGGGGGGTCATGACTGAGATGATTGGTTAAGTAGCCCCTCGGTCCTCAGGGGAACATCCTGCTCGATCGATTTAGAAGCGAGCGCTGTTCACGACTGATGCTGCATCAAAGCAAACCTGATTGCTTTATGTATTCAGGTGCACCATTGTATGTTGCGTTCCCTCCGCCTGTCACCGCCTCATATCAATGCCGTAAGCGTTAACTTTGGCAGGACGTGAGTGTAATGTCTGCACCTGCCTCTGCCACCCATTCTCATTACAGTTTGTATGATGGAATGGGAGCTGAAGTGCATTATGGGAGCTCTGCTGCTTTGAGCCCTCTGGCTGCCTACTTACTTATCTTCCACAAATGTGCATGCTATGATGTACGGTCGCACGCATGCAGATTTTGGCTTCACACGAGCCTACAAGTACACGTGACTCAGGTTAGAGCCGAAGACAACAAGAGGCCGGGGTGATGACTCCGCTCCCGTCTGCTCACCAAGGCTCATAAAACCTGTCAGCTTAGCATTTATCAGCGTGCTCGCGTAACTACGCGATCGGGCAGAGATATGTGGCCGGCGGTGGTAGGATGTCAGTGTAGCGCCAATTAACACAAGCGAGTTGCTGACACGAAAAGATACTGGAGTCTAAAGATCACTCTGAGGACTGTCCTTGAGGGTTGGCTGTTTAATCTGTGGTGGGACATCTGATGAAGCATTTGTCAAGGCTGTCAGAGACCCCTTGAGATTACACAAGGGTCTGGAAAATTGAAGTTGGGACGTGTTTGATGACACTGGTGCTTGGTGCTATGTTTAATAAGCAGTTTAACATTCACTCTCTATATGCAACCCTTGAGCTTTTTTTCATAATAGTGTATTTGGACATAATTGTGTTAAAATGCAAACTGTTTGTTTCCTAAGGCCTAACAGCATGACCTTACAGTACAGCTGATGCAAGATGCATATGTTTGTATGAGCTTAATTAAAAATAGTGCAGCTTCAGGTGTAAACCAGTCACATGAGTGACTGGCACGCAGGAGGGTAAATACTGGCACATGAACAAAAACGGAGAAAGAGAGAGGTATTGTATGATTAGACTTTTGCTGTTTATTTTAGAAAAGTTGAAATCAGGGTCTATAATTAAAAATCAACAAGAGGAAGTAAAGATTTAGTAAATAAAATATTACAAGATTTAAGTCAAGAATTATACTAAGGCTCTTTGCATGTAGGTGACATTTGTAACTAAACTTGCTGTTTTCTAACAGTTGCTATGAAACAGAATGTTTATGTATTGTGATGTACAGTGTAATAGATTATAGAATAATTAGGCATATTAGGCAATTAGGCATTAGGCATAATTACGCATTATGAGATCAAAACCAAAAATGTAAAAAAATTTTTTTTTTAAATGAAATGTATATGTAGATCTGTAGTATGCCTTTCCAAAGTAGACTGAATTTTCATTTCATGCCGACTTTAAAATTGATAATCACAAAGTGTTTCTCCCTCTCAGAAGTCAATGTGGTGCAGTAATTGCTATGATAAATTAAAAATGGCACTTCATGTCATAAAGATTGCTGACCCCTAGTGTCGTAGTGTTCTTGAAAATGTGTCAGTTTCGGTGAGGTCTCAAAGTGTTTTGGAAAAGTGTTTCAGACTGGCCTTGTGAGATCTCAGCTGTTGGTGGACAAACAGTTATGTTGTGACTTTTACACATCCCTTAGGTGAATGTCCAGAGAAAAATGATGTCAAGTGCCTAGAGTGTGAGACGCAGAGAAACTGGCTGTGTTTTGAATGGAATATTAGCTCTTACTGCATACTGCATTATATAGTGCATACTGTTTTTTGAAAATCAGTGTTCTGCAACATTAAACATACAGTACATCATACAGTTTTACCATATTATGTGCATGTTTTAGGGGTTGACCGATTATCGGCCTGGCCAGTTATCGGCACCGATATTAAGCATTTTTATGGTTATCGGTATCGGTCATATTCAAAAATGATTCGCCGATTAAATCATTTAAGTGCATTTAAAAAATTTTTGTCAGAGCCTTTGTTATTCGTAATTTTAACATTCATTTTCATTTTTAAACCAAACATATCGGTTTCTTAATATTGGTTATCAGTCTACTTGATCTGTAATAATCGGTATCGGCCTGGCCGATTATCAGCACCTTAACCCCTTGACTGTCACCCGTCCTGTCATTGGGAAGCCTAAGTTCACCATATTACAAATAAATCCTAATCTAATCATAAAAAACTATACTATTGTTGGAAAGGTCTAAGACTTCTAAATACATATTTTACCACTGTTTTGAGTTACAAATGATGTAGAAAAAGTAATAGATTAATTTATGACAAGAGCGCACCTCAAAAATCTAAATCCTAAAAGAAGTTCTGACCTTTGTCACTAAAAGACTTTCTTCGTTGCCTTTTTCCATATCATGCTTTAGAAATCATAGGAAATGAAATATCATTTGAAAACTTAAAATCTCAAGATTCATCCTTTGAAAACCATTTTAAAATCAGACATTGCATTACCATGGAAAATGTACATCAAAATCACATTACAATGTTTTCGTTCATTAATCATTAAAAAGTAGTAAGTTTAGAAAGTGCGTTTTCACGTCTATGTTCAAAAATGGGAGTGACAGTTAAAGGGTTAAGCATTTTTATGGTTATCGGTATCGGTCTTATTCAAAAAAGATTTGCTGATAAAATAATTTAAATGCATTTAAAGAAAGTTTTTGTCAGAGCCCTTGTTATTCTTAATTTTAACATTAATTTTTATTTTTACACCAGACATATCAGACATGATAATACTGGCAGTTAGCTACTTGTTGTCTGCAGCGTTGTGTTCTTTTCTCAGCCTCGATGATATATAACATTACAAGTTAGGACATTTAGTCAGATTTTCGAACTCTTAAATTGTGCGTTTACATTTCAACTCTGCTATCATGAAACCCACAACACACAACTAAAACAGCTCCAATCGCGGCATTCACCGTTTTTTGCCGTTTGTAAATGCTGTGAATAAAGACGTCACATTTGGCCGCTTCAGAGTTTCTGTTGCCAGTGCGAATGCAACTAGGAAAACAGGCCGAGGGTGAAATTGGTTCTTTAGGAACCACCATTCTGGCTAGTTCTTAGAACTATGAGGTGCGAAAGCGCCTCATGGAACATTTCCATTCCAGAAGGGTGCTTTATAATTCTTTAGATTTTTAAAATATTCTTCAGACTAAGAAAAAACAGAAAGGTTCTTTGTGAAAGCCCTATTTTGGAACCTTTACCATGTGTACCATACATACTGTTTGTTTGCTCTACACAGCTTGCATACTGCAGAAACAGTAGTACAGTAGTATGCTATTCCAGACATAGCCTTTGAGAAAGACACAAGAAGAGGAAGCTCTTTAATTCTTGCATATAGCCTTTAGTACACAATTTACTAGCTGCATTGATGCTCTGTTTTCTTTTTACTTATAAAAGATAGTATCTGAAGTAGTGCTGCTGTGTAAAACAAAGTATTAATTACCCCATAGTACTTTCATGTCTCTAAGCTGATCTTGTGTGTGTAAGATCATATGCATCACATCCATATGGCTTACACATGGCCTGGCCCAGATTCCCATATACAGCAGAGAGCATGCATTTGTCTTGTTACCTAATAGGAGAAGGTGAAATCACACGTATCAGTAAGTACCTTCAGTCACGGGCTATATTTATTCTGTGCCTGAGTCGCTACCAATCTGTCCGTGATCTTGCCAACTTGAAGGGATGCGTTGCCCAGGATTCTGGAAGGTTCAGTTATGATCTATGGGGAGATGCTTTTGTAATGCAATGTTTGCACCGCTAGAGGCAGCAGACTAGAAGAGCGAGAGGTCCACTGAGAGTGGGAGTGACAGGTGAAATATAGCAGCATAATGTCAGAGATCAGGGTTAGTCCAAGTGCATTATAATGAAGTACCTCCTGTGGTAGTAATAGGATAAGACCACATTTGCCATTAAAGCCACGCTGCTTAACTTTAATATCTCTGTCGCTGATGAAGACTTTAAATGTCTTTGGATGTCTGCCTGGACAACAAAACGTGAAATACCCTGACAAACAACCGTATTCCTGTGTGTAATCGAATATTTCCAGCTGTCTTTTTGTGTTTTAGAAGTCAGGACAGAGAAAACCAGTTCATCTGGTGATATCATCTTGAAAAAAGTACATGTCTTTGGTCTTGAGATGCTACATTTTCACTTTAGCTGTAAAATGTTCATATTAGTACAATTTTTCACAAAAGTAGGGAATTTCTATTACTGTCACAAATATAGCTGAAATCAAAAGTTTACATACACCTTGCAGAATCTGCAAAATGTTAATTATTTTACCAAAATAACAGGGATCATACAAAATACAGATTATTTTTTATTTAGTACTGACCTGAATAAGATATTCCACATAAAAGACATTTACATATAGTCCACAAGAGAAGTAAATAGTTGAATTTATAAAAATGACCCTGTTCAAAAGTTTACATACACTTCATTTTCAATGCTGTGTTGTTACCTAAATGATCCACAGCTGTGTGTGTTTTTTTAGTGATAGTTGTTCATGAGGCCCTTGTTTGTCCTGAACAGTTAAACTGCCTGCTGTTCTTCAGAAAAATCCTTCAGGTCCCACAAGTTCTTTGGTTTTTCAGCATTTTTGTGTATTTG
>JAHKKF010491315.1:0-10354 GCA_019740295.1 Labeo calbasu | reverse complement strand
CTGGCACTTTGGAGAGGTGTTCTCTTTACGGATGAATCACGGTTTTCAGCATGTATGATGTTGTGTGGGTGAGCGGTTTGCTGATGTCAACATTGTGGATCGAGTGGCCCATGATGACGGTGGGGTTATGGTATGGGCAGAGGTATGTTATGGACAACAAACACAGGTGCATTTTATTGATGGCATTTTAAAGGCACTACTGTGACGAGATCCTGAGGTCCATTGTTGTGCCATTCATCACCTCATGCAGCATGATAATGCACGGCCCCATGTTGCAAGGATCTGTACACAATTTTTGGAAGCTGAATACATCCCAGTTCTTGCATGGCCAGCATACTCACCGGACATGTCACCCACTGTGCATGTTTGGGATGCTCTGGATCGGCGTATACGACAGCGTGTTCCAGTTCCTGCCAATATCCAGCAACTTCGCACAGCCATTAAAGAGGAGTGGACCAACATTCCACAGGCCACAATCAACAATCTGATCAACTCTATGTGAAGGAGATGTGTTGCACTGCGTGAGGCAAATGGTGATCACACCAGATACTGACTGGTTTTCGGACCCCCCCGGACCCCCCCAATACAGCAGAACTGCACATTTTAGAGTGGCCTTTTATTGTGGCCAGCCTAAGGCACACCTGTGCAATAATCATGCTGTCTAATCTTGATATGCCCGGCATCTCGGCAAAGGAGAAGTGCTCACTTACACAGATTTAGACAGATTTGTGAACAATATTTGAGAGAAATAGTTTGTGTACATAGAAAAAGTCTTAGATCTTTGAGCTCAGCTCATGAAAAACGGGGGAAAAAAACTAAATGTGTTGCGCTTATAATTTTGGTCAGTGTATATTGTATCAAACCATTTTATTTATTTTTTTTTAGAAATCCATGCCTTCATATCCTCAATGATTGGTTGTGGCAAGAAAAAAAAAAAAAACTCTTGAACTAAAGCTCTAAAAATCGAACTTCTTCAAGTGAAAAAAGAGAAGGATCCAGGCTTGTCCTCCTCCGAGGCACACAGTACAGTATGTGTATACAATAAAGCTAAACATTATCTACTCACATAATATACGTATAATACTAATCACATGGTCATTGTGTTAATTATTCATATGAATATATCTGGATACAGACAAAAAGCAATTTGGGACTCATTAATACCACCATTTGAATACGATGACGTTGAGAATATTTTCACAGCACGTTCTCCGAAAGGCCAAAAGGTCACGTGCTACGTTAATGACATACTTGAGACCACAGTACAGACTCAGGCAAAGCCTTCACTGTGAAATAATAGGAGTCAGGGGAGGACGTCAAAGGCTTGCTAGGTGGAGCTAGCGTGGGGCTGGACAGTCTGGTCATGGACGGTGAGTCAGATCACTGTTGCCACTGTGATAATGAGGAGAAAGTAGCTGTGAGAGGAGCTGTTTGCAGCTCTTAAAAGGTGGAGGGCAACAATCCTCGCTCTAAAACACTAATGAGAACACATGGCGGCTTCCACATGGTCACTGAAAACAGAGACCTAACCCTACGGCCAATTAAAGAGGAATCTTTGCGAATGTTATTTTGCGATCATCATTATGTGGCCATGGAGACGTCAGCGCGTAAACGAGCACCCGAGAGAGGGAGCGCTGCTCTATTATCCATTTTCCTAATCTCGGTAGCTCAACAACTACAAATTAAATCCGAGGTTTCCAAGCAAATCTTTAATGGACTGCTTTATCAATAAAAAGGCGCCTGGCAGGAACCACAGGTGCGAGGGGGACGTTAGCGCACCCCAACAACGTTTGCAGAGGGAAGCTGAAAACACAACAAAAGCCGGGACAAAAGACGACACAAAACCCTCAGCGCAAATGCTGCTCGATTGCCTGGAGCGAGACAGTAAATCTCTTAATCACACTGTGTTTGTGGGAGCTGCTTGCTTGGCTCGGGATATCAGGCCATGCAAAACTGTCAGCCGCCCATAAATCACGAGGGCCGCTTTAACCTTTACAAGTGCTCTCCTCGGCTCCCTCAAATTGGTCACGGCAACAAAGTCCCAGAGAATTGTAATGAATCGAGCATGGCCGCGAGAGCTGACATGGTGACAGCGTCTGGAGCTTCTCAAAATGAGCGTGCTAGGCTAGCGCCACGCGGGTTATTAGCATGATCTCAGGCTGTCGGTCTGAAAAAGCCAGAGTGGCATGTAATCTGTCTCTATTTAGTCAAGTGATGCTAATCCCTCTCTTGATCTGAATCGGGTCCTCCAGTGTGAACTCGAATGAGACGAGGCGTCTCCATCAACCGCGACAATAGAGGAAGTGTCTGTTTACGGGAGCTAAAATATGAAATCAACAGTCAAATCAATAATGTAGGTGTCAACCACTTGACAAAACAGCTTCTCACCTGTAGCACGGCTTCTCGCCAGCATCTTATTGGCAGCTCGTTTCATTATCTGTTTTTGCAACAGTTTGTTTGATCATCCTGCATAATTGTATGTGTGAAAGTTATGATTTTTAATCAGGCTTAAAATCACTTTAACAATGTCTCACTCTCACTGTGCCTCAAAGCAGGAATGATTTTCCGAACCAGAATAGCCAAGTCCCCCGCTAGCTTCAAGAAACGCCTAAGGACACCTCTCTACGGTGAGCACTTGTCTCGCAATTGTTAATGCACTCTTTTGTAAAAAACAAAAACATTATTCTTAAACTGTTCTTTTACTGCGTCTCACTGCTATTGCTGTTCTAGTCTCTTAGGGCGCATGTTTTTTTTTTTCACTCGGCCCAGTCAGTAGTTCAGATTTCAACTCTGACACAAAAAACAAACATTGTGAATACAAACAGATAATATTTTCAGACTTGCATTTTAAAGACAAAAATAAAAAATGTTTTACATTTATTTGTTCTTTTTCTTCACACATCACATGTGTCATGTTTCATCCTGAGCATTGACACTGATGTCTACTTGGTAAACAAGCACACTTTTAATAAAACCTTAGGATTGGAAGTCAAAGTCTGAAACAATGCTACAAGAAAATGTATTCATTAAAGGCTTTTTAGAAAATGAAGTATGAAGTATGAAGGCATGGTAAAAAGTTTACAAGAAAAATTATCCTTCATATATATATATCATATATATAAAAATCTTTTAAACACACACACACACACACACACACAGACACTAGGACATATGGTGCTTGTAACTAAAGAGATATTTATTAAAATGATAGTTCACCCACAAATGAAAATTGTCCCAGGGTTTACTCACCCTCAAGCCATCCTAGGTGTATATGACTTTCTTCTTTCAAATGAATACAATCTGAGTCATATTAAAAAAATGCCCTGGTTCTTCCAAGCTTTATAATGGCAGTGAATGGCTGTTGATTTTTGAAGTCGAATAAAGTGCATCCAACCATTATAAAAAGTGTGCCACATGGCTCCGGAGATAATAAATGCCTTCTGAAGCAAATCGATGCATTTGTGTAAGAAAAATATCTGAGTTCACGAGAGAGTGGCATACATGAATTTGTGTTTGACAGTTAGCAGTTTACTTCAGGAGGCCTTTATTAGCACCCCGGAGCTGTGTGGAGCACTTTTTATGATGGATAGATGCACTTTATTGGATTGCAAAATCTCAACAGCCATTCACTGCCATTATAAAGCTTGGAAGAGCCAGGACATTTTTTAATATAACTCCAATTGTATCTCAGGGCTCTACAGTGCGACTATTTCAGTCACATTTAAAACTGAAAACTTCTGCGTGCAACTATGAAAAAAATATTTAGGAGCATTATGTGCGACTGTCCCGATCAGCATATTTGTGTTTGTGCTGAGGGGAGCTTCAAAGGTTTCTATGTGATTCTGCAATGCTGAGTAATGTATCACAGACATATCTCATGAATCCTTTCATACACAAAGTGTAGAGAGAGTGTAAATAAGAGATTTGTTGTACAGTGTAAAGAGCTTTGTTGATTATAATAGAACTTTGTGAGACTGTGATGAACTAAGATGAGTGACAGATTTTAATGATTTTTAAGGGAGTTTGTAAATGAGATATTGATTTAATGCAACAGTTAAACAAGAAGTTAATATTAAGTGATTTACAGTACACTATAGTGACTACAACAATATTGCCTAATTTTGCTTTAGTTTGCAGTCAAAAATAGTCTGAAACAAGTCACAACTGAGCTGCTGCGCATCTCCATTCAAACAAAGCGGTGTTTCGTTTATGAATGAACGTGCATTTTTTAAACGAATCAATGAGTCAGTAATTAAATTTTCCATTCATGAAGTCACTTGCTTTATTCCTGAATGTATCAGCCGTTCGAACAAATCAAATGAATGAATGAATGATTCAGTAATTAAATCAGTGACTTGCCGCCAACTGGCACATTTAGTTTCATTTTTAAAAGTATCTTTTCAGTTATTTAAATCATTTAATATTTCTTTATTCAAAAAATTGTATAATTTAAAACAATGAATGTGAACATGAATTTGATTGCAATCATGCCACCTCTGAGCCTCATTAAACACGAAAATACATCTACAAGCCACTTTTGTGTTCTTCTGTGCCACCTTTGTAGTACAAATTAATTTTGCTAATACTCATTTAATTTGATTGGTTACTTATTCTACTTGTTCTTATGCTGTGGTTTAGTTAGAAATTTTAAAAAGCTTAAAAAATATAATTTAAAAAATCCCCTATAAATCACTTTAAGGAGTTAAATATCACCTTGTAATGGGAAGGCAAATTTTTATCAGATTTTTTGATTATTCATTAGAAGGTGCTCCTGAAAGTTTGACTGTGCTCCTACATTTTTTTAAGTTTTGAAGCCACATTTAAACTGAAGCCGCATTTAAACTGCCTTTTGGAAGTTCATTAAGGGGGACCACAGCAGTCCATTATATGGAGAAAATGCAGAAATGTTTTCGTCAAAAAATAATTAATTTCTTTACGACTGAAGAAAGACAGACATGAACATCTTGGATGACAAGGGGTGAGTACATTATATGTGAATCTTTGTTCTGGAAGTGGACTTCTCCTTTAATATAATTTGATAAAGTACTAATCCAGCATAATGTTCTGATGTTCAACAACATTTGACCTATATGATTTAAATGATATATCTCCATTATTAAATCAGGAGCAAATGTTATTCCAATTATATGGCACTTAAAAACTAATTTAATGAGAATTACCTTCAGAGTTAGTAAGAAGCTAAATAAGTAAGTAATCCTGCACTGACATTTTGTGGATGAAAACCACAAAAAAACATGAACTCCAGCAATGCCCCTTTGTCGCTTTGCAGTCTGCCTTTATTTTCCACTATAAGGGTTTTGAAAATGCAAAGCCACAAAGGCAAACCAGCAAATGCACTTGAGTGCACAGGGATGGGATTTGGGGTGTCTTTCCTAGGTCTAAAAGCAAATCTGACAAGCTCCAACAAGCTCTTTTTATTAAACAAAGAAAGCAAATGCAAGCAATATCTAACACGAATATCCTTTCCCCTCTGAGAAGGAGAGCTAGCATTCATTTTGACCTTGCAAAGACCTGCAGCAAAAATCAGGTGGTGTGTTGACAGATCATGTAGACCTACCGATAACCGAGTGTTCATTGCATGAAAGAAAATAAGTGGGTGAATCATGAGGGACAGTGAGATGGAAAATTACGTTTTATATGAATTCTCACCCTCGTGCGCAGATTTTTTTTTTTTTCCCACTGACACCAAAGACAGACGTCAATATCTATATATCTATATGTGGAACTGATATTTGATCTCTGTGTATTCAAATGCATCCAACATTATAAGTAACACCACTGTAACACGAATTCATTTCCCCTATTATCCGCAGTTAATCGGTAAATCAAAAAAATTAAAAGAAATACTTCACACAAAAATAAGCGTTATTTACTCCTGATTCGGTCAGCAGTTTCAAGTTAACAGCTCACTGGAGGGGAAGATTATCAATAAAAAACATCTTCAATTTCAGCCCGTTCCTCACAGGAAGCTATTACAAGATTTCAAAAGACAGGGACTGTGTTGTATTGCAACCGGCCACTAAGCAAAATTAACAAGGCAGCTGAAAAGACTCCATGTCCTGTTTTAATTACTTGCTGAATTGCTGCCTAGTGTGTAAACCATTATTTGGCTTCTTATGCCCTCTGCCAAGTGCGGTAAACTATGGTGCTGATTACCGCACAACCGGCTACTGGCAGAAACGCACAAACCCTGAGTCGGGTGAATGTAGCTAACCTCACTCGCTTGCGTTTTGGCCCCGAAAGGAATACAAAACTGCACAATGGCAGCAGATGCCTGTCTGAAAGCGAAATACAGACATGCTTGCATCCTTGGCACACAGCTCGATGTTGAGGGCGACCCAGACTAATTTGTGTTGATAAATAAGACAGACTCTCAGTCTACATTATTTAATCCTGGGGAGCGGATGGCCTTGTTTTCACAGTGAAAGCTCGTCCCCTGTACACTTAAAGAAAAGCCTCTGCGAATTGAGTCTCTCATACAGAGTAAAAAGACCACAGAAGGGATGAAGTCCAACGCTACATGAAAAGGGTTTTGTCTGATGCCAACTAGACCTCTTCAGCGCTTTGCTCTTGCTTTTATAGAAATAATCAGTAATACTGTACGGGTGGGCGGTAAGACCAAAACCTTACATCTCAGTATGAGTAATTTTATATCAGGGTAACGGTATATGTAATGATACACTTATTTCTGCAATACTGAAATCACTGTAGATCAAACAGTATGGCACCAGAATAGTATTGCCATGGTCATGGGGTTTGATTCCCAGGGAAGCCATGAACCGATAAAAGGTCAACTTGAATACAATGTAAGTCGCTTTAGATAAACACATCCACTAAATTCATAAATGCACAACAAAACAAAATATTAGATCATGCTTATAATTAGGGCTGTTAAACGATTAATCACGATTAATCACATACAAAATAAGTTTGAGTTTGCCTAATATATGTGTGTGTACTGTGTGTAATTATTAGTACATATAACTACACACAAATTAATGTATATATTTAAGAGAAATATGTTATGTACAAAATATTTGTATTTATATATAATATAAATTATATAAAAATCATTATAAATACATGTACTTGTAAATATTTCTTAAATATGTACATGAATGTGCTTGTATTTATATATGGATAATAATTACACAAATTACATACACATATATTAGGCAAACTCAAACTTTTATTTTGTATGCAATTAATCCCGATTAAACGCGATTAATCGCGATTAATTGTTTGCCAGTCCTACCTATAAAGTAATGAAATGTAGTTTGTGTGAATGAATGAATTAATAAAGTTATTATAGAAGCTATAAAGATTTTTTGTTTGTTTTGTTTTTTAAGTTATTTATAAATTCAAATCATTATAAAGGCAATAACATATAATTGTATATTTGAATGAGTGAGTGAATTAATTACCATAGTACAAATTATTATAAATGCTATTCACCTCATTCCTGACTGATATGAATTATTGGTGGCAATTCTGTTTTGGGGAACTTCCATTCAAAAAGAATAAAACAAATCTTTTCAAATCATAAGCTTACCAATTTGTTTGACTGAATGAGCTGTCGATTTTCCTTCATGTTTTATTTTCAGACATCATGAGAACAATGTAACACTTGGTATTTTGACATGTTATAAAAAGAATATCTATGGCAAGAGCTCTTTGCATTCTTTTCACCATGATTATTTTCTTTTGCTCTTTGCATTCCACAGTAATAGTATAAGGACAACATGTACTGCACATTTCTGGTCTGTTCTCCCGATTTAATTGATGATATATCCCATTAATAATCACTGGAATGAACAAAGAATCTCTTGTTATTCTCCTCACATCCTCGTGTCTCTTTCCAGGTTTGTTTTCACAGGAATATACAATTTATTATCTGTCAAAATGACAGAAATCCCTTTGAAATAGTATCACGCAATGAGGAAGTTAATAAACTTTTTAATTAAGGCAACATATGTTACATACACTGTAAAAAAAAAATAAATAAATAAATAAATACAAATAATAATTGTGACTTCAACTTAAAATAATTTGTTACCTGACTGCCTTAAAATTTTAAGGCAGCCAAGTAACAAATTATTTTAAGTTGACACAACATTTTTTTTATAGTGTAATACAGATATATATTAGTAGAGTGATATTTCACCTGTCTGTTATTGCTACCGCGCTAATCGCGCATTTTGGGGTTATTCTTGTTTTGTTGAAAGTACCTTGTTTATGCTTTTACACTGCTTTTGATTTTAATGTTTGATGGTTGAAGGGTAAGTACAGTAGAATGATGTCATCTCACTGTACCCAGTATTGCATTCATAGAGCAAACCTTTCACTGATTGTTTACAGCTTAATGAAAGTTACACCCATATTTCGCGCAAAGCATCATGGGGCGTAGGAATAAGGTGGACAGAAGTTTACATTTTGGTTTGCATTAATCAAGTGAGAGAGTGAGTGATTGAGCAAGTGAGTGAATAAATTACTTAACATATTACAAGTTATTATAAATGCTATAGAATTTTACATTTTGGTTAACATTAATCGAGTGAGTGAGTGAGTGAGTGAGTGAAATTAATTAATATAGTACAAGTATTTATAAACGCTACATAAATTAACATTTTGGTTTGCATCAGCAGTTCTCGATGCCAGCCCTCGTGCCCTCCACTCTACATATTTTGTATGTATCTCTTATCACTTCAGACATTTGTTCTATTCAACCACAAGTGCCCTCCAGTGTGGACACCACAGGATATTCAGCCATGATTCCAGTTCGAAGCGAGCGTACAGTATATTTTCCATTCAGAGGGCATTAATCTGTGTAAGATGTGAATTTAAATTGTATTTATTTACAAAGGTACATTATGTCACACTTCTGTAGTAAGTTTCACCTGCGTGTGAAGACGCTGCAGGCAGTGGTGTGGCACAAATCCGTGAATGAAGTGAAGTAAACTTCAACGGATTTCCCTTGCTCAGGGAGTGCTCCTTTAATGAGCTGGTGATCTGAATCAAGTTCGCATTAATGAAGTGAGTGAGTTTAGAAATAATCAAGTTGTTATAGATGCTATAAAGTTGTACATTTTGGTTTGCATTTATTGCATTTTTTTAAAAAAATAAATGCAATAAAATATAATTGTATTTTTGAGTGAGTGAGTGAGTGAGTGAGTGAATTAATTAATATAGTACAAGTTATTATAAATGCTATAGAAGTTTACATTTTGGCTTGCATTGAGTGAGTGAGTGAGTGAGTGAGTGAATATAATACAATTTATAAATACAAGTTGTTATAGATGCTATAAAGTTGTACAATTTAAATTTGCATGAAGTTATTTATAAATACAAATTATAATTCATGCAATCAAATGTAATTGCATATTTGTGAGTGAGTGAGTAAATGAATGAATACAAGTTATTATAAGTGCTAAAGAGGTTTACATTTTAGTGTTCATTAATCAAGTGAGAGAGTAAGTGAATATAATACAATTGATTTATAAATGCAAGTTGTTACACATGCTATAAAGTTGTACATTTTGGTTTGCATTAATCGAGTGAGTGAATGAGTGACTATAACACAATTTATTGTGTTCATGGTGTGTGTGTGTGTGTGTGTGTGTGTGTGTGTGTGTTCACTACTCACTGCTCAGTGTGTACTTGGATGGGTGAAATGCAAAGCACAAATTCTTAGTATGGGGCATCATACTTGGCCACACATCATGTCCTTTCCTTTCCTAAATGCTATAGAAGTTTACATTTTGGTTTGCATTAATCGAGTGAGTGAGTGAGTGAGTGAGTGAGTGAGTGAGTGAGTGAGTACAATACAAGTTGTTAAAAAATACAAGTTATTATAGATGCTATAACGTTGTTATTTTTAACTATTAATTATTATAAATGCAATACAATATATTTGTACATTTGTGAGTGAATGAGTGAGTGAGTAATACAAGTTATTTGTGTCATTCTATGGAAATGTCAATTTTTCTGTCCCTAGCCTTTACAGAAATATTACACTTGAAAAACATTTTCTTTATTTTAAAATTAATATATAATTTGAACAATTACACCTTCTTGAGCCATTAATGTGGCAATATAGAATTCCAAGCACTACAAAACCACTCAACCCCACAGCCATGTACAGACGGAAAGTGATTTTTGTTTTTTTTTTTTTTTTTTGAGGTTTTTCTACCATTTAAAATACAATGAAGTATTCATAACTATCAAATATATGATTTAAATGGCATAAAACTAAAGCCTGAATAAATATTATAAAATGTTTAATAAAACTAGTGGTCCCCTGGAGTTGTGACACTGGTGTTGCTGTTTAACAAAA
>JAHKKF010491313.1:0-20175 GCA_019740295.1 Labeo calbasu | reverse complement strand
CACACACACACACACACACACACACACAGGTATTATGTTTGCATCAGACAGACAGCAGTGTGGTGTGTGTGCAGTGGATTAATGATTACTCCAGCACGGCTGACTTTGCACTCAACAGGAAGCCAAAGGCATGAGCAGGATCCTGAGCCAGATATAGAGATGGCAGCTGCTCACCGCTGCGTCACATCTCACATCTGCCAAATCACTCTGGGTAGAGCTCAAAGGTGATTTCAGCACGACCCATCCTCGATGCACACATGTGAACAATCCCTTACAGCAAACTTATAATAATAATGGGAAAAGGCTTTTTATGCAAGGATACTCAAACGCAAACTGTTTTGCTTCAAGAGAGCAGCCATGCAAATATGTTCTGTTTTACTTTGGCTTGTATTTGTTTATTCTTCATTCATTCATTCAACTTAAAATGTGTGGTTTCAGGGGATATTTGTCTTCATTAGTAAGAGATAAGAGAATGTCTCCAATTAAAGGTTTTGAAAGCAGTAAATTTCTATTTCTATTGATTGTGGTATAATAACACTTGTTGGATTTGTGCTGGTCAGACAAAGTCTGAGCAGTGAAACAAATGCAACTTAGATTATTTAATAAATTCTGCTCTTTCTTTTATCATCATAACTTTGTCTCCTGCTTCTGCTCTTCTCTGGCTTTGCTCAGTCAACTTCTTGGCTTATAGAAGACTGTTAAAACAGTTTTGTGTGCCAGACAAGACTTGATGTTAATGGGTTTAGACAACTTTGCTGACTAGTTGTTCTGTTACCAGACAAAATGTATATTTTCTCATAGGATCTGGATCTGATATTTCTGGCATGGAGGCATGATCTAACACTATATTGCAAAAGCATGCACATAACTTATGTAAGAACATCAAAGACAAATATTTCTTGCAATAAATCTATTATTCTAAATTATTGTTGAGATTTGAGAAAGCAGATCCCAGATGACGCTGCATTGTGCAATTCAATTCTCAACCAAACTGCTTTTAGAAGACTGCTTTCAATAAATGTAGAATCACATCTGGAACATATTGGTAATAATACCTGTTCAAGTTTCACAATCTGTCCAAAAGCATTATTCTCTGTAAAGCTACAAGTCTTCTGAATGACTGTTTATACATTTAAACGTCAGACTTTTCTGACACCAGTTCTTGTCAGTGTCAAAACAATTGCAAACTTTGTCCAAAGCTGCAGCCATTCCATAATTGGGGCAAGACGAGTACAGCAATGTACTACTGCACAAAGAACCTCAAGTCTTTAGATCACAAGGGGGATCTGGATCAACACCATAGCCTCACTGAGAGAGAGTATTACCACTCTAAATGGTCTCAGGCCTCTTTTCCACTGGGGCTGGTGCCAGAGCTGGAGCCGGTGCTTGGCCAAGAGTGGCACTCGTTCAGAACCGGCTTGTGTTTCCACTGGCAGGGAGCAGAACCCTCTACTTCACCAACCAGTGAATCACTTGTTATCTCTTGCAGAAGGAGAGGATTGATTTCTTCTGCCACCCACTGCTAACTTGGCATATTCAATTGTTTATGTTTTTAATTCAACTGAACTCTGACGGCTTTTGGCGCCTTTCAAACTGGGTCTGTAGTGAAAACTCCGCCTACTGAAGTCATAGACTCCCTTGTTTGAGACCAGCAAGGTTTTGGGGCCGGTTCAGAACCAGGATCTGGGTAGTAGCTCTGGATTTTTGAATGGAAAAGCACAGGCCGGTCCCCAGGTGGCTCCGGCACCAGCCCTGGTGGAAAAGCGGTATCAGTGACCTTGGTCAAGAGACTACAGTACATGAGCTAGTCCACCCTCAATGGAAGAAACCATCACAATCTTGACTGGTTGGTGGCAGAACCAAGCTCTGTCTACATTAGGAGATTTTCCCAAATGGGAAAACCACACAGCTGTCTAGCAAGACATTCAGAGCCATCCAGAGCATTCAGGTGTAGCTGCATCTGCACTATGATCCTTAATGTGCTAGGGATAGAAGATAGAGGAGACAGTTGGTGGGAGACTAAAGCAACCAAGTCCACTTTCACTCTGCCTTACCTCTGCCACCTGAAGGTGGCATTTTCCCCTTGGGCCCCTACTTCAGAAATACCAGAAATAAATCCTAAAGCAACCATCATAACATCAATAAAATGGAAATAAAATATGTGAGACATTAGGCAAAGTTGAGGTCTGTCCACATAGTCTGGATTTAACACTCATTTGTGCGTATTACCCTGTGGCCCACAGGGAACGCCCTGCCTCAGCCTCTGATATACAATACAGCTACCACATGGGAACATTTCAGGTCTGAGAGGAACATTTCCCTACAAATAACCTTCTCAGAAGCCACAGTCTGGACAACCAAGGCCACAGGATAGGCGTCAGTCATGGCAACAGCAACACACCTCAGGTATAGGACAGGACTGCACCCTAGGACCCCAGGTCAACATGAATGCAACATGTAGTAACCCTGTAACCCAACTACATACTTCAGCTAAACTAGGTTGACTAAGGCTGTCATAAAAGAGATGTCCATCGAGACAACAATGGCAACATGCCTCAAGTGTCAGACCCTAGGTTGTAGCTAGAGGTCGGACCACATAGTTATTTCAACGATACAGTCAACTAGGATCATTATAAAGGAGGTGTCCACTGAGACGACAACGGCAACATGCCTCAGGTGTGGGATCCTAGGTCAAAGCTGTGATCTGTCAACACATTTAGAAAATGAATACAGCTACTTTCAGACCTAGCAGGATTACATTTCTGCCATGGCCCAGCCTGATGAAAAGAACCTCTCTTGAGATACCCTCACACCTAGGCACTCTATATGAACAGTCCAATGCCAGTGCTAATTATCGGACTGAGCTAACATTAACCAGTCAACGATCTCAGTAGGGAGGTGCCTACACTTTATACCACTTTATATTGTGCCTACACAATGCCAAAGGCAACAAAGACTGTTGCCTTTGGCATTGTTGATGTACTGTTTCCTATTTAATACTGTACAGCCGCCTTGTCACAATTCTGTATTGTTAAAGGCGGTATATAAATAAARGTGACTTGACTTGACTTGACCAGAGAAGTAAAAAGGCTAACCTGTTGAAAAAAAACCCAGCATATGCTGGTTATGCAGGTTTTGATGCTGGTTTATGCTGCTCCTTTGCTGGTCATGTTGCTGGTCAAGGACCAGCATAAACCAGCTAAAGGACCAGCTTAAACCAGCATCAAAACCTACCTAACCAGCATATCAGCATTAAAACATACCTAACAGCATATGCTGTTTTTTTCACCAGAGTAGACTGGCAGAAGAACCTGATACAGGGGATGCTTCCTTCAGAATGTCCGAGTTGATCAGTATGCAACCTCTAGACAAGGGGTGCCCAAAGACAATAAGTCTAAAGCAGGTCCTGGAGGGCCACTGTCCTGCAGAGTTTAGCTCCAACCCCAATTAGACACACCTGAACCAGCTAATCACGCTCTTACTAGGCATACTAGAAACTTTGCAGCAGGTGGGTTGAGGCAAGTTGGAGCTAAACTCTGCAGGACACCAGCTCTCCAGGACCTGCTTTAGACTTATCGTGATAAACCAATCCTTAAATTGGAACAAAGTAATCAGCTAGAATTGGACACATCCCTCAATACAAGCAGCAGAACCTGTCCAGTGCTCACAACTAGGCGAAACATGCCATGGAGACAAGGTCAACGAGTAATGATCTGATTCTGCAACCTCTCTCTATGGTTCATTATGCTGCTATGTGCTTAGGAGGAGGCAACAACCTTCTGAGGGGAAATCTATGAGGGGAGAAGCTGTTCGTTTAGTGTTCTGAATCAGTTTGCTTGAGGAGAACAACTGAACATATAGAATCGGGGATGCATTGAGATGCCCAATAATTTTTTCTCCTTATAATATGTAGGGTGACCTGCTTTGTTTGGTGCCCTGAAACAGCACACTGCCAGGGAACAACTGAACATCATAAACATGGGACTGATTGAATGCCAATATACTCTAGAGGGGCAAATAGTCCTAACCACCACTTGTGCCCCAATACCCTCCATGAAGGGGCAGGTGCCAGAATGGCATGTAGAGCCAGAAATGTGACCTGGTAAAGTTCATTTACCACCTCAGGGGATACATTCTCGCCCTCATCCAAATCTTTGAGGAGGTCACGCTGGTAGGCCTGAAACACAACCATGGTGTGCAGGTACCCCAAGCCTGACATGCCACTGCATAGGCTTTGCCCACCAAGCTGCATATTACCCTACAGGGCTTGGAGGGAAATGCCAGAGCCTTCAAAGATGATGCCACACTAGGGGAGGAAAAAACTAGATAAAAGATAACTGAAGAGACATTGTCATGTTCTCATGTTCAACACATGTACATTAAAATAATTCAAAGAACCAGGGGGAATGATGCAAGGTGTATAAGGGTTCCGCTACAGTATCAACACCTCAGTATGGAGATCGGGCAGACGACTCCTCATACACGGGGGACAGGGATGAGGTAGCCTCGGACACACCCGCTTCCAAACTGACCACATCCATCTCCTCAGAGCAGGACATAGCCATTAGTGGATTCTCTGCCAGATTTGAAATCATTGGATGAAGCCTGATTAAGGGAAACACCCATTTTAAATTCCTCTGCCAACTCCATCTGCAATCCCCATGATTTGAGCCACCACACTGCATAGATGGAGATGCAGGACCTGAGCCACAAGGTGCAGATACCTGACTTCCATCTCTTGAGAAAAGGGCCATGCTGGAGTGGAGCTTCTCAACAGGAAATACTCAGTGTGCACAGCCCCCTCTAGTAAAATTACTGTGTTCTCCTGAGAAACCCAGGAAACCTAAACAACTAAGGGGCTCCGTAAAACAATTCCTAAGCACTTGCTTATTTTATATTCTAATAATTGAAATTTGTCAGTTGATTTTATCAGTCCACTGAGGAATAATGTAGCCGATGGAAATTCTGTTTTTTTAGGACAATCAATCAATCGAGGAACTGCTGGGAAAAAGATCACACATTTTGATATCACATAATCCCAAATATGCCTTCTTGCATTAGAATGAGTGTTTCAAATGTACTTATGAGAGCGAAGAGATGTGATGACGTCATTTATTACCATTCATTATTCCATTTACCACACAGTAGCACAGGCACATTGTATTAAAGGTTAAATGATATCTTAATGTTCCCTTTTAATTAAAAAAAAAAAAAGTTGACTTACAACTGAGTGACAAGGATACCGCTACTCTACGTTCTCAAAAAAAATGTGGTTAGATCACTGCAAACAGGGACTGTTTTTCATCATGAAAGCGCAACATGAAAAACATGAACATCTAGGCCTGGGACGCACATGACAATTTCATAATTCATCTGTTTTTCTCTGACGATGACGGCAGTCTCTGGCAGTACTCCCCAGCCTTTCAGTCAGACAGCAAGAAACAGACATCAGTACATCAGAGCTTTTCTCAACGTCCATAAAACAAACCATATGACTGCTGATGCCACTCAACATAAAAGAAGCTATAAATCATGTTACAAATGACAGAAGTAAAGTGGAGTTTTGAATACAATTTTAAGGCAGGGTTCCATGCACAGATATGATTATGCACTGTTTATTAATTATGAATCATTATGAACGATTTCAACCTACTGCATTTAAATGCAAAACATAAAACTGAGCACTGTACAGACTTTGGTCACTTTCTTATAATCTAAAAAATAAGAAAACATTGTAAAATATAACAGAGAAGTATATGCCATATGCTTTTTTTTTTTGGTCAGAGGTTCCTCAAAAGAAAACCTGTTTAAAATGCTTCGGATAATAATTGGCCAGTCAGCTAATCCAGGCCGTGACTAATTGTAAAAATGGTAATACTTTAAATTACTTCAATACATTGTTAGTAAACATTCATTCACTTAAAATGCAAGGAAAAAAAAAAAAAGAAAAAAAAAAAGAAAAAGCAGCTAACTTTTCACGCTCCTCAGAGACCTGCAGTATTCCCTAGTAGACAAAACACTGTCTTTGTAAGTTTACAGATTTGTAGCGTGAGTGTATGTTTCTGTAGTAGCTGGCTGGTTCCAGATCTGCAGTGTGTGCTGTATGGGAAAATTAAGAAATAAAATCACAGCTATCCAACTGCTGAAGAGACGTTGGTACTTGAAGGTACGCAGAAATTAGTGGAATTAAAATGACTGTAAAGTTACATTTGTAAACTAGTTTAACAAAAGCTGCCCGATATTTTCTTTGACTGGTCCACTGCTGAATGGATCAGATCTCCTGTCATTCTTTCACTGCACGTGAACTTACACGTCCCACACATCCAGTTAAGGCACAACCCTTCCTGAACTGCAGTGTAACACGTTATGCAGTATGTGAATCTTGTCTTTTCTCAGGGCACTTCTGTGGATATTTTAACACATCAGTAAAACTTAAGGTAAACTACATGATTTTAAATGTGGATTACTGTGCCAATAAAATTTTAGATGTTTTTTGTTACGTAGATGTTTAGAGATGTTTAGAGATATTTTTTACAAATTCTTAGATGGATTTTTACAAAAAAATATATTTCTAGTAATTTCACTAAAATTCTTTTATGATGGCACTTATTTAACAATCATTAATTTAAAACAACCTTGAAGGAATATCATATATCAGCAGGCATGTGAACCTTGGAACTATTTTACTGTACATCTTTTAGAAGAATCTTAAATAAAATGATAATAAAGGTCTGTTACAGAGTGAGGAGACTGGAATAAGGCTTTGTTTAAGCTTGCAATAACCAAAAATTTCATTCATGTGTAGAGGAGGAATGATCTTTTCAAGGCCTAAGCCATGCTGATACACAATGTCTTTCATGTGATACTTCATGCACGTCCCGTAACGCTCTCTGATAGCAGAGGTTGAGCAGGGGTGAAGAATTGGTACCAGATTCTCCAAAAATATGGCAAAGGTGGCCAAGGCGGCCAAGGCTTAACACTTGTGCTTCATGGCAAGCTGAAGACAGAGAGAGAGAGACAGACTGCAAATTTACTGCACAAACACAGTACAAAACATCTAATGAAAAAAAAAAACATACTACATGTTACAAGGCTCTTATCTGTCTTTTTCGCATGTATGTTTAAGAAATATGTTGGTTCATTTGATAATGCATACCATACATCCATACACCACTGTTCAAAAGTGTTTTTATGAAAATCAACACTTTTATTCAGCAATGATGCATTTAACTGATCAAAAATGACAGTAAAAACATGCATAATGATGTTAAAGTTTAAAAAATGATCACGGTTTCAACTAAAACATGAAGCAGCATAACTGTTGTCAACATTGATAATAATCAGAAATGTTTGTTGAACAGCAAATCAGCATATTAGAATGATTTCTGAAGGATCATGTGACACTGAAGACTGGAGTAATGATGCTGAAAATTCAGCTTTAATCACAGCAATAAATTACATTTTAAGAGACATTCACATAGGCAACAGCTATATTAAATTGAAATAATATTTCTACATTTTACAGTTTTTACTGTATTTTTGATTAAATAAATACAGCCTTGGTGAGCAGAAAAGACGTCAAAAACATTTTAAAGTCTTTTGAACAGTAGTGTAGGTGTGTGACAGTGGCTGTCTCTTACATGCAGTCGCCACATGAAGGCAGCACAGCAACACAAATGCAATTTTCACTTATGTTTTAGAAAATCTACAGAAACTGGTCAAAAACACAAAGAGCAAGGGCAAACATGTGGCACACTTTACCTTGTGTGCAGTGTCGGCAAAATGCTGGGCGCTGTTCATCATCTCACCCGTCTTCTCCTCCACACGTCCCAGTCTCTCGCCGCGCTCGTTCAGCGCCTGACTGGCCTTCTGCACCGCGCTGCTGACACTGTCTGCCGCCTCATGCAGGATACTGTTACCTGCACACACATCAAGAGCAACGGCGTGAGAAAAAACACCTCCACAGAATGCACGCTAGTAGTAACAGACTAGCCTTGTGAAAAAGAAGTACACTTTGGTAATGTTATTATGGAAAGAATATACATTACAAGAATATATTTAAAGGAGTCACTACATGAGAAATCTACAGGCATATAAGTGGTCTTTGTACCACTATATAACATCCTGCAAGTTTTATAGCTTAAAACCTACTCCTCATTATAAACAAATAATTTATTTAATCAAGCTTAAAAAATGGTCGTTTGGATCCGAGGTGCCAGGGTGACGTCACCCGGGCACAAACATTTGCATAAACACTGCCTCCAGAGCAACACATCAACAAATGGTCATTTTCTCACCATAGGACCCGCCCGCTGGCGCTCACCCGCGTAACAGCTGACACTTGATTACGCTGAATGAAGCGACTGTTGCGTCAAAAGCAAACAGAAATTACAACCACTTCTCGTCTCGTCTACACTGGATACAGTACACAGATGCGCATTAACAGTGCACGTCTGTTGTCAATTGGACAAATGAAGTAAAATAACGTTTGCTTTGACGTGTTTGGTTTAAACAGTTCATCAGGGCTGAGACAGTCACAATGACAACCGCGCCACCGTGGTGGTCGGTTGCCACCGGCAGTACTGCACGTGACGTCACACAATCTACAACAAGCATAAAATACAGTGTTTCTGCAACAATTATTCTGCCGTGGCCGTGTTTAGTGTCCCCACCGGCAGCAGTAGACAGCGCAAGTGCATCCGCAGCTGCTGGAAGAGATCTGCGTTCAAACGCACACAATAGGCTAAAGCGTGCAAAGCCCCAGAAAAAAAGTAATTACCATGAATGTGTTGGAGGGAAAAAAGGACATACTTGAATGAATTATTAATAAACTACGGTTTTCTGAGCCAGTGTCGCAAAGATGATGATCCTGACTCGCCATCTGCTCATTGGGCGCGCCTTTAGAGAGAAATGCATTTCTACGGATTTTGTAATAAAAGAGTTTTTGTTTTCGATTTGAATTTTTTAGTTTTAAAGTAGTAAAGTAATAACTTAAAGCTTTCTATAGATATATTTATCCTGACTGTAAGGCAAGTATTCACTGAGTTTCGTTTCATTTTTGTGCAGCGCTCCTGTTCAACACCGAGACATCAGAAAGCGCATCTTGTTTGTTTCTTTATTTTTACAAAGCACAACATTTTGTTGATATTGTGAGTGCACGCAAATTAAATTAGACCCTTTACAGTTCCAGATGATATATTACGCTTACCTTTATGAGCAAAGATTACAGTGTCCTGCAAAGCGCACTTAGCTTCCACTCTCCAACAAACGATTGTATATGCATTGTATAAGCATTTCTCTAACTTAAACGTTTAAAATAACAATGTGACATTGTGAAGATTTTATTTTAGGCAAGTCGTGATGATTTGAGAAGGCAAAATTGATCAAACATAGGCTGTGATCAACTCACCGCCTGCCTCTGGCCGCTTGGTCGTTACTTTAAAAAGCAAAATTTATGCAACAAATGTTTGTTTAATCTTTACCGTTCTTATTTTGGCTACTTTCTTATTTATAGGCTACATATACATATACATACATACATATATATATATATATATATATATATATATATATATATATAGATACACACACAAACATACATACATAAATACATATATATGTCTCCACACCATGCCACTGATGCTAGTTGGTCCATTACCACCACGGTGGAAAAAAAATCTGCCACTGTCAAAGCCCTACAGCTTGTTTATGTCTTTTTGTACACATATCAAAAGGTTCTCAGTGTTAGGAACAAATGGATAGTTTATTTTTAATGGCATCCTGGATCGTGTGGGAGGAATTTCTGGAGCATTTTGTTTTGTAAACGAAGCACAGTGTCATGGAGAGAAATGTCACAAAGAAACATCTGTTAAAAGATGCTCTGTTGAAAGCGGTACTAGATCTGACTGCAGCTGCATTACAAACTGTAAGTAAATGATTTCATAATGATTTGTCTGAAAGTGACAGTGTTTCATTTTGATTACGTTGTCAAAACACTCACATGCAATAGCGAGGGGGCGGGGTATTGTTTCCTATGCAATGACATTAGCCAATCATAACTGTGGCCAATTGCTAACAAGCCTTAAAGGACCCGACCCTTAAAAGAGCTCATTTTAGACAGAGGGTCAGAATGAGGCATGAAAGTAATCATTTTTCAACCTTTTTTGGGCAAAAAACTTTATTAACATTATAAGTGAACCTGAAGTAACACATCAAAATAATAAAAATACGTTTAAGTGTGAACTGAATGTGATGTTTTCACACAATTAACTGCATGTTATTTACAATTAAATAAAGATGTATTAATTTAAATTTATATTAAATGCACTGAGCTGAACTTAAGAGTGCTTTTTGACCCACATAAGTATATCTTTATATGTAATTTCATGATTACTTCTGTAAAATGTACTGACGAGCATTTAAGGCATTTAAGTAAATAATACTTTAATGGCATTTATATAAAAAAAATTGTCATTTATTTATATATATTTACTATAGTTGCTTTGATGAAGATGCTACATTAGTAAAATATATTATATATTTATTATTTAATTGCTACTTTAGTAAAATATATAATATATTTATTTATTTTAAATATATTAACTTTAAACATAATACTGAATAACGCTCTATATGCATGACAAAGATTAATAAAACATGGTGTAAATGTACTTTAAAGTAAAACTTTTAATTTGACATTAAGACAATGTGCACATTTTAAAACAGTCATGAAAGTGTCCTTCTTTAAACTTTAAAGCTAAGGGGGGCTTTTATTTCACTTAATTCATTAATATCTGCAAGAAGATTGTAAGACCACTGAAAGTGCACATTTAGTACACTTACAGTAAGTGCAATTCCAGGGTAGCATGCCCACGAAGTGGGACTTTTAAGAGGGCCACAACACAATGCTAAGCTAAAAATATTGTAGACAGAAATTATCCTGAAAATCACATCCTAATGGTGGAAAAAACATGGTTGCACAAGATTTTCCATTACAGGATGAATGCCCATTTGAGCTTGTCATCTGTTCCATCCGGTGTCTGTCCATGGCGTTTGAGAATGAAGCTGATCTGTCAATGGCATGAACCCCCACAGTTTTCGTCCCACACCTGAGCAGCTTCACGTCATTTGTTTTGCACTGGTGTGAGACTTAGACCGGAGGGGTCAGAGAGATGAGCTGCACATGAGCGATTATTACACCTTTATATTAACTACAGAGCGACGACAGTTGACATGTTAAAAACTGTTGCTATACGCCCATGCATTCATTTGCTGTAGGACCACGCAACTGATGATTTAAAGTTTTACATTTAAACTTTGATAACTTAATAAACCATAAAAATGTTAATATGTGTGAAAAAACAAAACGAAATAAAAAATTAATTTAAATAAAATTGTAAAAAATAAAACATTTCGGATAGTTGTCAAGGCAACATTTCTAACTTTTTTTTTTTTTTTTTTTTTTTAGAAAAAAAGGGGGGTTCCCTTTTAATAATTAGTTCCTAAAAGAAACAATTTCTCTTCTTAGTGTAAAGAAGATTTTCATAATGTTTTCCCACTATAAAGAGGCTTTTATTCAATTGAAAATTTCCACTGAACCATTACATACCATTATATCCATTATATTTCTTTAATTCTATAAGCATTATATCTCTTTAAGCTTGCAATCGGGTGTATTCATGTTTGCTCAGCTTCACTGAGTTCTGCCAGGCAACAGAACCAGGAATCTGACCCACAACTCTACTTCCCACAATAACACAGTCCATCCTGTCGCTGAGTCAGAGTGCCACTAAAAGAATAAAGTCAAGAAGCAACACTAAAAGCTGTTATTTATTAAGTGGGAGGAATAAGTGGCAGTCGGAGAAGGAGAGAAGGAGCTTCCCTCAGGATAGTTAAAATAGGAACAGCACCTTCCTTGACATACCAACACTTTAATTGTAGCGTACAAATGTGAACTGTCTGCACTCGCAATGGTGGTGCTGCAACGCAAAACATGTTCAGATTAAACAAATGCAGGAATAATCTAAAGATATTAGCCAACATCAGTGCCTGTGCCTTAAAAAAAAAAAGTTAGACAAGGTAACGAAAAGAACGGCAGAAAAAAAAACAGGTGCAAAATGAATATATTGTAAGCTATACTTACAATGATAATCTTTTGCCATTTTAAATTGATAACTGACCAACACAACTTATTATTTAAGTCACATGTCAAGATTAATGCAGCTGCATAAGCAGAGTTGCACTGAGAGAATAAATGTATTGTCACACCCCTAAATGACATCCAGTAATGTGTCAACAAACAGAAAAGAATCTGAGATAAAGTGAGTGTCAGGGCAATTATAGTAGAAGAAAACCCTCCATTAATCACACCCTTAAATTATAAGCTATAAACATCAAAGACACAGAAAACTTAAAAGTAACACATTTCTCATGATTAGCAGAACAAAACAGATTTGCTACACTGCAGAAAATTCAGTGGAATAATAAATCACTTTAAACAGACAGTTTGCCTTCAACTAGGAAAAAATATTATATGAGTAGGCCAGTTGAAAATCGATAAAAATATGTAATGATTTAAGTGAGTTTAGATGTTTAATGAATCGCAATACAGTTGGAGGTGGGAATTTATATACATGTATCTCTGAGAGGAACTAAATGGCTTCAGTAAAGTTTTGATGGTATTTTCTTTTCATCTTGCTTCACTATAATGCCTATTAAACTAGTATAATTTGTATAATTATAATTGCTGCTTTGTTTACAGCGGTAACCAAGGAACAATACATTGCCACTGTTCCATAAGCGCCACCTGCTGTCACAAAGTGAATTTGTGTCTCATTCAGCCAGTCTGCTGGTTTGGTTGTTGTGTAACACTTTACTTGAAGGGGTGTGCATAAGACATGTCATGAATACGAAGGAGGTTTTATGCATGTTTATGACAACTGTCATTAAGTGTCATTTGCTCAGTTATATCATGTTTAATGCAAAGATGACATTGTTTAAGATGCCTTTGTTGTGACATCTTGACATAAACCATTACATCATAACCTGTCAGTGTCTTTGTCATGACAACTTGACATTACCAAGACAAAATAACCTGTCATAAATCTGTAATAAACATGACATAGCAGATTACTTATCAAACAACAAACTACTTAGCTTTGTGGGTTAACATTAAACTGTCATGTGGTTGGTTTGGACACTGGTTGTCATGATGCCATTATAATTGTGTCACAAATATTTTTCTAACCACTTTTTATAGTGGTACAAATTGTCAAATGTGTACAAATTTGTCATTAAGATGTCATGAAGTGCTAATACTCTGTCAAATAATTTTATAACAGTGTCATGAATATTTTTCTTGACCTCAACTACAGTGGTATAAGTCGAACTTGTCATTAAAATGTCATTAAGTGTTAATACTCTGCCAAATTATTTTATAATGGCATCATGAATACTTTTCATTTCATAATGTTTTTTTGCTTCCTCCAACAGAAGGTCAGATAATAGATCATTTTTAAATGTCGTAAAAAGATGAACAGGTGTTAGAGAAACAAAATCAATCATCCAATAATAATAATTAAATGGATAAAATTGCATTTTATTGCATTTGGAGAGCAAGTCACCCAGGGTTGTGCTGTATTTTTTTTTGTTTTTTTTTTAAATCACTGGAATTCAGTCCTCTTGAACAGTTAATAGACTGATCCTTCTTATCTGGCCTGATAACAAATAATTGCCCAACAGGTGCAAATGCATTTTTATTTCTTAATGTTTTTTCATTTTCATCATTTCTTCACAACAAAATATGGCTTCACTTTCATATTTTTCTGAACAAAAGCTGTCATATACATATACAGTATATAAAATAAATGACTGTCATATAGTATAACATTGTCTTGGTAATGTCGAGTTGTCATGACAAAGACACTGACAGGTTATGACGTAATGGTTTATGTCAAGATGTCATAACAAAGGCTTCTCAAACAATGTCATCTTTGCATTAAAAATGACATAACTGAGCGAATGACACTTAATGACAGTTGTCATAAACGTGCATAAAACCTCCTTCATATTCATAACATGTGTCATGTCACGATTATGAAGGTGTCATGTCAGTCTTATGCACACCCCTTCAAGTAAAGTGTTAATGGTTTTTGTTCAGATGTTTTATGTAGTATAGTTTCTCAAAAATAAAGTCAGACCATTCTGTTTTTTATTCAAATTTCTAAATTATACAATGTAATTAAAATCTAAATAACATGTATGCAGCATCTTTGTTTGAATCATGATTAAAATACAGTGGTTCTCTAATTTTTAATGGAAAGAGCACAGGAAAAGCCTTAGTTTGTTTACATGAGAGTTTTTTTCCCGTTTTTTATTTTAATTTCACAAAGAAATGTGCAGCATTTTGTCTGATAAATAATAAAACTTTCATTTACAATTTGTGTTAAATATCAATTTGTTAAAAAAATAAAAAATAAAAAAAGTATTGTAAAATGCAGTTGTATTGTGAATAGTATCAATTTGTGAGTTGAGTGAATTGTTACATCCCTATATAGGAGTGATTTTATTTTGCAATGTTACAGAAATTTCAGACCTTTAAATAAAGTTTGAAAACCTGATTACATTATTTTCTAGCAATAATCAAACATCAAAACCAGAGAACAAAAAGTAACATTTAAAAAGTTATTTTTTGTTACTACAGTATAGTAGTGAAATAATATTACAATAGTTTCAACAGACACTATACAAAAATTATAAGCTAAAATGCACAAAATAGACACTTTCCTTAAGTATTTATTTATTTATTTTGATCTGAATAGGATTAATCCCATTCATTTTGTTTAGGTATTGCCAAAATTATACTAAGAAGTCAAGTGCATATACGGTCTTTGACAAAGATAATTGAATCCTTCTTACTCCAAAACAATTTGTGCCACATTATTTACAAATAAAATAAAATAAAATAAAATAAAAGAGAGAGATAAGTTTTATAGTAAGTTTGAATGGGACGTCTCACCTCCCAGCAGTTTGGAGTGGCAGTTGATGAACTCTGGTTTTCTTTCGGGGATAAAGCGCTGACATGTGTGATGTAGGACCTGGACAAACACACACTTCTCTCCAGCTGAACCCGCAATCCACTGGTCAGATCCATTCTCAAAAACCAAATCAAACTCTGGGCAATCCTGAACAGTTTTGGATGAAGAGAGGCAGTCAAAGATCAAAACCATCAAACAGCCCACAGAATCTCAAAGAGAAAAAAGCCCATCTACTCACTCGGGTGGAGTCGATGCCGTTGACCTGCCGCAGCTGACTGATGGGCCACTGTGATCTCCTGACGAAAGACGAAGAGCCTTCAAACTGCTTCACTTTTGTTAGAAAAGCCTGTGCTGGTTTCTTATTGGTCACTGAAATAAAAAGAAATATATTTTCACAATACTAGCCAACAGTTTTAAATAATTACGTTTATGAAAAAAGTGTTTTCTGCTCAATAAAATTTAGTAAAATCTGTAATATTCTGAAATATTATTACAATTTAAAATAGCTGTTTTCTATGTGAATATCTGTTAAAATGTCATTTATTCCTGTGATCAAAGCTGAATTTACTCCAGCATCATTACTCCAGTCTTCAGTGTCACATGATCCTTCAGAAATCATTCTAATATGCTGATTTGCTGCTCAACAAACATTGCTGATTATTATCAATGCTGTGCTGTTTAATATTTTTGTGGAAACCATGATTTTTCTACATGAATAATAGGAAGAACCATTATAAATAATTGACAATAACTGAGCAGCAAATCAGCATATCAGAATGATTTCTGAAGGATCATGTGACACTGAAGACTGGAGTAATGATGCTGAAAATTCAGATTTGATCACAGGAATAAATTTAATTTTACAATATAAATCACACAGAAACATTTGTTTGAAACTGTAATAATTTTTCACAATATTACTGTTTTCACTGTTGTTGTGTTTTTTTGTTTTTTTTTTCAAAAAAAAAAAAAAAAAAAAAAAAATGCAGCCTTGATAAGCATAAAATAATTTTTTTTAATTAAAAAAATAAATAAATAAATGTATTAAAAACGTATCCTTATTCATTCAAGACTAGAAGTGTATATACTGTATACACATTTTTCAACATAATACAGAGAGAAACACTACTGAGAGATCTGGGTTACAACGGTGTGGTGTGGAGCTCTATCAGCTGCTTCTCTAGCCCGTATCAAAGAGCAGTGTTTACAGATCCCACCACACCCGGCTCTGCTGGAGTGAGAACATCCGGCCCACGACGGACTGTTTGAGGAATTTCTGATCCTCGACTGTTTGTTCAGGCCTCTGTGTACAACACTCCCTTTTCCTCCCTCTCACTCCCTCCATCTGCGAGAGGTTCCTGCTGTCACGGACTCGGATCCATCGCCCTGCTTTCACCTCAACATTTGTGATCATTGTGATTGTGTGCTTCAGGCTCTTCTACATGGACCTCAACACTGCACAGTAGTTCATGAGTGTGTGTTTGTTGAAATATCTGGATGCGTTCAATATCTCGAATAATCGATTGTGCAATAATGTTAACTCTCCAAAGAGCTATTCGGTGAGGTGAATGTTACTGTAGCATATTTGCACAAATACAAAATGCCCTAAATCGTCAAAAAACAAACTAATAAAACTCTGGCAATGAACGCACAATATAAATTGCAATATGCATCACATCATGATTCAAGTACGTGAAAGTTAAAGATGCCCATGCTAACTAACCTAAAACTCAAACGCACAAATGCAAGTGATTCTCCAATCACCCTTCATCACAATCACTAGAAAAACATGCAATGAGAAGTGCACTACTGCATATTATGTCCAACACCTTTTGTAAATATGGCTTATGAATACACCTCTGCACAGATTTAACATGTTTATGAACCTGTTTATGCATATTCACAGAGAGATTAAAGCCATTCATATGAATATATGATGACAGACTTTCCTTTAAGATGAACTTTTGCTTTAAATGGACAAATTGGACAAGATATGCACCATAAACATGGCACCCTATACATACAGTAGTATGCATACGCAAAGACAACAATAAGATGAGACTGAGGTTTTCCCCTTTCGTTTTATAAAAATAATGCTGAGACCAAAATGTCATGTTCCAGTTGTCATATACCACTGTTAAAGTAAGTGAAATGTTAGTAAGACAGTGTTTGCACAGCAATAACGGCCACAACTAAGCTTTTCTCTCTTAGTAAATAGATCTTTAATTTGTGACGCATTTAATTCTTGGCATCAACAGGCCTTTAGACAGCAAAACATTCGACTGAAGCTCAGCGGTAGATGCTTTCCAGAAGGCTACGATTAAACACTTTTCAGTGGGTTTCCCCTCAACAAACCCAAAAATATGTTTTTAAAATCCCCAGGGCTCTTTTGATACCTAGAGCCATGTGATTGCGCATGCTGAGCGCTGTATTATGAAGCAGACTCGCTCCTGCAGGACTGCAGCGGCCCTGTAGGCTTGGAATGATGTTCTGGGTGTGTTTTAGACTTGCTCTGAATGAAAACAGAAAGGCCACGCTGGGGTCCTGGCGACGGGGGCTTATTTTCATGGGTTGTTATGACTGGCTAACCACAATTATGCTTAACATACCACATAAATTCAGCTCACTTTAACAGAATATTTACGTAGTAGCTGGAGATTAAATGTTCAATATCCTCTAAGAAAACGTTCACAATCATGTGTGCATATTAAGGGTGGAGGTGAAGCGAATGTGGCTTTGGGGTGATAAATTAAAATTAACAGATCTAATCCACTTAAAACTGGTCAAATGGAATGTAAACTGAGCAAACACACACATTTAAGCTGAATACACACAGTGGGATTTTTTAGTCAGTGTTGAGTCACTTAGTGCTGCCAAAATGAAGGGCACTTTGTAAGATTCAGTGAATCCAGGATAAAAACTAAAAAAAGAGTGACAGAAATGAACTTTTCCACTAAAGGGTGATATTTGCCCTCATAAATTCATTTCCAGGGCATTTTACCTTTATAAGGGCAACTTTTCTAACCTTTTCAAATACATGCGACCCCTTTTATATAAATCAACAAGCAACATGTAAGCAAACATGTTAACCCTTATGTGTAACCTGTGATTTTGATATGTTTGGAAATACAGTTTGCAAAATTGTTTATGCAGTTCATCGGTTCTTTGAATTGTGATTAAATTATATACAGAAAGTCAGCAAAGAACGCTTCCTTTATAATCACTGGAGCTGTCAATCACTTTAAGTTCAACGGGTTGTTTTCTGCACTTTCACTAAAACTCTCTTTAACCCCTTAAATGTTGGCGCTCTTTTCTTCATTGTCTTTTTTTCCCCATCACGTTCTTGATCACATATTTCACATATATCGTCATAAATTATATATCATTTGAAAGCTTAAAACCTCAAAATTCATTCTGTGAAAACCATTTTGAAATCAGACATTACGTTACCATGGAATTGGTACTTTAAAATCTTTTGCCAGTCTCCTCCCACTTTGTGGGTGGCGTCAAGTGTCATATTACAAAAAGTATTATGGTCTTTTAGAAAACTTTTTATAATCTTGACAAAATACATATTGTCAGAAAGTCTCAATATTCCATATTTGGTAGTTATTTTGTTACAGAAAAATGCATCAAAAAAAGTCAATAGAGTTTTGATGGCACCCGGTGGCTCTAAATCAAATCTCACAAGAACCTTTATATCAACTTCAAATTTGGAACATAACTTTAGACATAAGGCTTTAATTTTACAGCAATTTTGGATTCAAAAATATTTTGAAAAATATTTATTTTATATAAAATAATTAAAAAAAATGCTACAGTGCATTTTCTTTACAGTAAATTTAACTTCTATAACTTTTTGATACTTCATTATTTTAAAATGATTCCAGTAATCTGGAGATTGTCTATTAAAAAAAACAAAACAAACAAAAAAAACTATGTTTGTACTCCAAAGCGTTCATGAATTCTAAGTTTGGACAGTGCACTTTGACGTCTATGTACAAAAATGGGGGGTGACACTTAACGGGTTAATGTAACGGAGAATATCTAGGTATAATGCTATAATCAACACTTTTCATGATTAGTTCATCTCTGCAGCTGTAATAGTAAAATCATAGTAAGTTTTCAAGAGTTACACATGTAATACTCATTTCATATACAATGATGTTACCCAATCACAGCTGTGGGAGTTTACATTTAGGCCCAGTTTCACAGACTATGGCACTGATATGTATTGTTAGATCAGTCAGTGCAAGTTTCTTTCAGCTGAAAGAGCTCAGACTTACATTTTAGTCTAGGAGTAGGCTTAAGCCTTTCCTGTGAAACCGGGGGTTAGTCTTAAACCCGACATGCTCCTTTAAACTGTGTTTAAATCAAAGGGGTGAAGGTAGAAATTATTTCTAAATTATGACTATGTTTATGTTTTTATTACGTATTGTTATGTTATTTACTATGTATTATTATGTTTTTGAAGTAAAAGTCATACTACCGTTATAAGTGCATCTCAGGAAACATTATAAAATTAGAAAATGTAGTTCATGGCCCTTTAAGTGAGCACTGTCTCACTGCACCACTGATAATGAAGAGATTCTCTCATGCCTGGAGGAAATCTTCAGAAAATGCAACAAGATGGATATACGTACACATACAGAGCAGAGCTCAGCAAGAGTTCAAGACACAGTCTGATAAATAGGAATTCCTTATAGTTGCTCTGCAGAATCCAGATGAGGAGGATCAAACAGACCAGCCAAATGGATCCGCACAAATGAGTCCGTGGAACAGCTCCAACCAAACCATTAACCCAGCAAGACCTCAGGCACCGTTCGGCTGAGACTAATAAACAACTTTCTGCAGCACATACACATTATTTGTGGGCATTTAAACAGCACAGCGACTGATCTCCTGTACTGTCACAACAAGATGTTATTAGACTCATCTAGCAAACTAGAAAAAGAATGTTTTAAAATAGGTCCTAAATTACGCACTCAGACTCTCTCTGTCTCGCTCGTCTCAAAACAAGTTCAGGCTTTAAGAAAAATATACCGTGTTAAATACAACTCGTGCTCTGACAAAGACACCGTTTACACCTGGCAGGAACATTTTTTTTTTTTTGTTGCACAGAAATGCATTTGGAAATGCA
>JAHKKF010491310.1:0-23561 GCA_019740295.1 Labeo calbasu | reverse complement strand
AAAAAAAAAAAAAAAAAACCACCGCACGCCACTGACAACAGTTTGTTTTTACCGAGCAAACAGCAAAAACAGCGAGAAAAACCGTGGCAGCTGCCAAGAACTCTGGCAGCTGCCAGTGGAAATCCCTGGCAGCTGGGGATGCCACCGGAAGTGGCACTGCAAGCTGCCACTGCCAGCATTCGCGCCTGCTCTCTCTCATTATTTTAAAGGCACAAAGAAAATTAACCCAGTAAAACAGCTGACACACTGCACATTTTCATTTACATTTTATTAATTTTAGACAATTTAAAAAGGCAATACAAAGATTTTTTTTTAAGGCTGTTTCATATTAAGTGCTAATTTGATGATGAAAATAAACATTTGGTCTCAAATATATGCCATTCGCATATTATTAAGAAATAAAACATTTACCAAGGGCACAAATAAAAACAAAGGAAGCTTTGGGTAACTGTTCCAAGGAGCGAGCAGCAAAATCAGATATTTATGTGCAACATTTTGGTAACATAAAAAGCCTGAGATTCATCCTGAATCCCTTTCCCACTCAACCATAATTGTGTCAAAGTGGGTGGGGAAAAAAATTATCCAACTAGAAATTCTAGAAACTTGTATAAGAAACAACAATGTGCGGCTGTGACTGTAAGGCTTAATGTGTTTTCAATATGCAGCAACTTCATTAACACAGGACCTGAAGAAAATATTACAAAATAGTTTTAAAATAAGATAAACTAAGATCAGTGTTTCCCGGCGAGACATTCCCGCTATACTCTGAAACGTGGCAAGGAGAGTACATTGAAGGGACTTTGGCTTTAAAGCTTTTCTAAAAGCCATGAATATTTGAAAGGATGATAAACTAGAAAAGACCAGAGGATTCTACAGATGCATACTGGTAACCACATGCATAAATGATATGACATATATATTTGGTCGTATAAAATGTAAACGTGAGCTGAAGAGGTTAAGTGATAGACTTCGGGCCTGTGCAGACGAACGGACTCGTATATACAGAGTCAAGTGAATAATACAACTGTCTATGTGAAGGTAAGACCAGCCTCGTGGTACACTTTGAAGACTTTCTCGATGGCGTTGACGTAGGCCGCTGTCCTCAGGTCCAGCCCAAGGTTATACCTGTTGGCTGTGCGCATGATTTGCTAAAAGAGGAGAGATGAATTATGAGAAAAAAAACTGAGCATTCCTGAAGCAGTATTTTAAGTCACAGAGGCTCTTCATACATCAAACTAGCCTAAACACAGACAGACTAGAATCTTAATTATGCTGGCTCCAAAAATACCTAATTTTGGTCAAATTTTAGGGCAGCACTGCACGTGTCCGTTGTGGAGAAGCCAATATAAGAATACACCATGATGAGCTCCATGAGAAAATGTATTCAAGATGGATATTGAAAAGCTTATTATAAACAAATTTACTTTCTGTTTAATACTGCAATAAACAATTATAGCCAACATACTGGACTGAGCAGATCCTCTAACAGACGGTTTCAATGATCCACACATCTCTGGGTGTGGTGAATGATTTAGAATCCATTTAATGGGGTGGATCTCATTTCCAATTCAGAAACACATGACTGACATGAACAATAACACATGAACAAAAATGTTGTTCTTTGGTTACCAGATCCCAGTTTCACACAAAAGCTGTAACTGGGTGTGTAACAAGTAAGAGAATCTGTTTGCTTGCATGTTTCAGTTTGTGCTGAAAGGGCAATGATGCAATATGACATTAAATGTTTATGGAGAGATGTGAGATGCCATCTGACACAACCAAAAGCAGGGACAGTAATGATTAAGTGACTATTGATTCATTGTTATTAATCATAATCTGAATGTCTACCAGGGTCTGATGCTATTAATAAGAAGAAGATTTTCAAAATATAGAGATCAGTAAGATTTGTAATGTTTTATAAATTAAGTCTCTTATGCTCATCAAGGCTGCATTATTTGATCAAAAATACACACAAAAAAACTGTAATATTGTGAAAAGTGTTTAAAATCTAAAATAACTGTTTCTATTTTAATATACTTTAAAATATAATTTATTCCTTTCATCAGCCATTAATCCAGTCTTGATACTTTAGAAATCATTCTAATATGCTGATTTATTGTCAATGTTGGCAACAGCTGTGCTGCCAAATATTGTGATACTTTTTTCAGGATTCTTTGATAAATAAAGTTTTCTTTGATAAAAAAAAAGAAAAAAAAAAAAAAGAAAGTATGAAAATGTACTGACCCCAAACTTTTGAACAATACTGTATATTGTTAGAAAAGATTTCTATTTTAAATAAATCCTGCTCTTTTTAACTTTTTATTCATCAAAATCATGAATAATGCACAAATGTGTCCAATTTTGATAATAAATCAGCATATTAGAATGATTTCTGAAGGATCAAGTGACGCTGAGCACTGGAGTAATGATGCTGAAAATTCAGCTTTGATCACAGAAATAAATGAGATTTTAAACCAAAATAAAAACAGTTTTGCATAAACACAGCCATGATGAGCATAAGAAACTTCTAAAAATCGTATATATTTACAGTATAATCTTATATGTTTACTTACTCTGGCAGATCTCTCCATTGTGTAAGCCAATCCAGAATGCACAATGTCCTTTTCAGAAGCTCCCTACCAGATGAGCAAAACAAGCATATGAAGGTTTAGCGTTCACATTTAACAAAATGTAAATTATATACGACAAAAGCATTTATACTCACAGCAATCCTCTCTTGAAATTCAGATGTGGGAACAATAGGTATGGCTCCACCATGTTTCCCAAACTTCCTTTCCAGACTCTCCTGGACAGACACTGCCAAACAACACATTAGATCCCCATTAGCAATGAGCAAACTGACACATGAATTTAGGATAATGCTCAAATGCTATTCTTCCCGAAACAACGCTTATTGTCTCTGACAGCTTCTCTGAGGCCCAGATCTGTGGTTTAGTTAAATATTTTATAAAGAGTGCAACAAAGTATGGTGTCATGGTTTTAGCGTACAAATCTGCTAAAATGAACTTTACACCATTTAACAGCTTTTTCATATTACAGTGAGATCATTACACAGAACGTACACGAAAAATGGATGATTATTGAAAGTGTTCGTCTGGGTTTGCCCCTGTTTCTGTCTGCCTCAGTGAAGGGAGGTCATTTTACACCAGTCAGATGAAAGGCGGGACAAAGCATGTTTGTGTTTTTGTATATACATGCAAGCATGCCCAGATACTCTCAAGGGGACACCAATCTCACTACATTTGCTTGTATGAGCAGAATAAACAAAGTGAACAAAAATAGAACGACCTATTCTAGCCCGCCTGAACATCAACATAATTTAGAGCAATTAGAAAATGAAAAACAACCCCTTCCAGAGAACTAAATCAACTAAACATCAAGACTGATAATTGATATGCAAACAATCACACCATTGCTAGGGAGATTTATATCAGCAAACACTTTAGTATGCTGACTATGTATGTAGCATTGCAGTTTTACTACATGTATACAGTAGTTTCTAGAAAATACAGTTTTGACTTACTAAGGAGATGGTAGTTGGAGTCCCTTTCGTACTTGAAGGTCAGTCTGCCATAACTGACGTGGTTTAGGTTCTTCAGCCACTCAAAGTAGGAGACAGTCACACCTCCAGCATTCAGGTACATGTCCTGTATACACATAATTATTATTTTTTTTTAATATCTTTTTATTATCAAAAGCTATTTTCAAGCCAAAATCAAAGTAGTTAAAAAAGGGGCAAAAAATATAACTTTATTACAATGATACAATAAAAACTATATAAAAATCTCCTATAAATCAAATCAAAATAAGGTGAATATATTAAATAAGATTAAATCTCCTATATGGGCCATTATACAGAATTGGTCCAAAGTCGGAGTTGGAAACGTTTTGGCAAAAATTTGTTTGTTTGTTTTTGTTTTTTTTCAAAAAAAAAAATTGTATGTTTGCAAATTGTATAATATCCAAGGTACACATTTCTAGTAATTGTGCAGTTAATTCTCATACTGTATTTTCAGAAAGTTTTGGAATATCTGTCCTCTCCCCAAATTTGTCACTACCGAAACACAGTAATAATAATTTAATTAAAAGGGTTATATTGACCTATTAAGATTTTGGTTACATCTAAATTGTAAATATATTTTTTGCTATTTTACTATTTTTTTCTGAATTAGATCCATTATAGTTAAAATTTTAACAACATTTCAAGTGTAAATTATGAGATTTGTTGTATTTTGAATCCAATTTTTCTTTGTAAAAGGCAAAACATACATGAACATACTGATTTCAAAGTTAAGGATTCATTAGTTTGAATATACATTGAACCAAAAACTATCATAACATCTTAGCTGATAATTCAGTATACTTTATTTCTGACAAAACATCCCATGTTTTGGTTGTGATACATTTTCGGTATTGACAGTAATACCTTGGTAGCGAATTAGCACATTACAGGATTTTAACTAACTAACTACTAAAACATACTGAAATACTAAAAATTTGCATAACTGTACTACTGATGACATGTTTCGGTCGTGAGTGTTTCAGTATTGACAATCCAATAACACCCAAAACACAAAGATGTCGAAACTCCACCAAATGTTTCGGTAGTGACAAGATACTTTTGAACCTAGCTCAAAAATGCTAATCAGCACATAGTTAGCTAGCACAGTTCTGAACAGTGGTGCAGTATACAGATAAAACTAAATGTTATGGAATAACTCCAAAGAAAGTGTGCTTAATTGCAGGAAAAGGGTGTTTGGAAGTGACATTCCTTAAAGTTACACACAGATTTTTCAGAATTTGGAACACATCTACCTCAAAATGATGAGCCCTATCTACTCACACCTTGTAGCTATGAGAGAGGGGGACACAGGAATATTTCCTGATCACAAATTTATGCGTTTAGTTAAAATCAGTCTCAGCCAATAGACTAAAACAAACTGTTCACTTTTAAAAGAATCAAAAAGATCATTTTAAAAATAACAATGGAAAAAAATCCAAAAATTATTTGAATAAAATTTTTATAATTTGAAAGTACCCAATAAATGATGATTTTATATATATTAAGCTTACTGATATTTTAAATATTACTGTGTGTTTCAAAATATAATACAAAGATCTTAATAAACATCTAAGATTTGAATACTTAAATGCTTTTTAAATGTGTTTTTTGGTTGTGGGACAGCAGTTTGCACCAGTTCTGTAAAATGGCCCATAAATGCAAATAAATCAAATATGGTATAATAGGCTAGTACAGTGGTTCCCAACCACGTTCCTGGAGGCCTCCAACACTGCACATTTTGCATCTCTCCTTTGTCTGACACATCCATTTCAGGTCTTGGAGTCTGTACTAATAAGCTGATGATCTTAATCAGGTGTGTTTCATTAAGGAGACATGGAAAACATGCAGTGCTGGGGGGCCGCCCAGGAACGTGGTTGGGAACCACTGGGCTAGTACACTTAGATTTAAAACAAAAAGAACATTCAGGATTGGGAAACGTACAGGGATCACCATGATATTCCTCTCTAGGAATATCTTGTCTGCCTCAGGGGTAGTGGGACCGTTAGCTCCTTCGGCAATGATCTGTGAAAATAAAAAAATGTTATTCAGTTTTCTTTCATATTCTCAATCCATCTCTTGCATAATACAATCACTATCTCATCTACATTAAAAGGATTATTGTTATAGCTGACTCTGTTGACCTCTAACCTTGGCCTTGATATTGTTGGCATTTTTCTTTGTAAGCTGTTTTTCACTTGCAGCAGGGATCAGGATGTCACACTCAGCTTCCAAGATATTGCCTTCATAGGGGGTGGCATTAGGAAAGCCAACAATAGTGCCATTGGCCTGGAAAACGAGAATATGTGACGTATTAATACAATTAGATTGTTTAGGGTTGCACTTAGTACATGCAGTTCTGCTGAACTACCACAAGGTGGCTGCATTACAGTGCATATTCTTAGACTGCTCTGAAGCTTCAGCAAGAATGTCACTCTAAAAGTCACTCACCAGCTTATAGTCTTCCAGCTCTTTGGGATCAATGCCTTTAGGGCTCCAGATGCTTCCGTCCAGCTCTCCGACACCTACACACTTCGCTCCGTAACGGTGCAGGTAACGCATGGAGTGCAGCCCAACATTACCAAAACCCTACCACAGAAATCAAGAGAGTGCATTACTGTTTTTTTTTTTATACTGAGAGTGGAGCTTATGGATTTAGTGCAGGAACATTGCTAAACATCTAAATACACTCCAAAACAAAGTCAGTATTTGTGTGTTACAGTTCAAATATCTAAACATCACTAAAACATCATAGACATACTTAGCAAGTTCAAGTTAAAGATAATAAAAATTGAATTAACATACATTTTCTTACTCTACTGACACATAGTTTAACAATCTATATTTTTAGATGTATGCTTAATACCAATGTTACAAAAACTTAATTCAAAGTATATTCATTATAAAAAGACATTCATATCTTAATATTTTAAAAATTTTACCCAAGTAAAATTCACTAAGTGAATTTATGTGGTTATATATTTTGTTTACACATACTTAGACCAATAAAAAAAAGAAAAGAAAATACAGCTTAAAATAAAATAAAATAACTTATTTCTGCTTGTATTTAGTAGCAGATGAATGAGTTAAACAATGTTCATGCTGCAAAAAGAGAATATTAGCTCTTGGTGTTGTCCTTGAAGAAAACAAAAAAGCAAAATTTCCCCTTACTAATCTATTAAATATACCACATGAAAAATCCTACATCCTGTCTCAATTACTTCTAAATTATGTGTGTATTTACAATATATTATTTCTCTTACATTATAATGAAGTTTCGCAACACGTAGTAAAATTAATGAGTTTTTAATCAATTATGTAGGAAGTGTAACATTTGAAGGTCTCACACCCTTTTAAGCATTCTTTATAAATATTGATTGAGCGTCTAAAAGCACATTCTGAATATTTAAAGTCCTTAGATAAGCAAAGTCAGAATGATCCATGTCAGCTTGCACTAACGATTGGCACAGAGTCATGAGATAATGGACAAGGTGGCTGTAAGTTCCACCACGCAAGCAGCAGAATATACAGTAGTTATTTTCTCTTTTAGATAAACATACTAAATCATATTTAAAAAAAAAAACAAAGTTTGGGGTTGCCATTGCATTTTGGACCAATGCATAACAAGAACAATTCATCATCAGCCAACTGTTTTGATATGACTAAAATAAATCAAGGCATAATGTCATAAACTAGAAGTGTGGTTTATTTGTTATTGATGTACACATACCTGAATGACAAATGTCTTGTCTCCAAACCCTGGGGTCAGGCCCAGCTGGCTCATGTAAGCAGCCTCATTGACAAAATTTTCAATGCCATGGAAGACACCACGGCCAGTGGCAGATATACGCCCGTGGATTCCACCTTGGCTGATGGGCTTACCGGTAACACAGGCATAAGCATTGATATCCTGATAAAGAAGAATTATAATTCTGAGCATTAGAAGAATGTTGTATGCATTTAAACAAAATAACCTAAACTGTAAAGCTAATTATGAGGCATAAAGCTATGAGATTTCAGTGTTATCAGTATTCAGTATAAGATCCGATGTTAAAGTATATATCTCATGTTCTTTCACTAATCTCGCTACAGGGGAGCTCACAAATAGGATAGAACGTCACGGCTACCTAGACAAAGCAAGTGACTGCCATGGGAGGACAGACTGTATTGAAAGAGTCTGTCAGTAGACGGTGGAAAAACACAGGGGTGCTTTGTTCTCTTGGTCCTATAAACACCACGCTTTTTGTCATGGACAAAAAAGGCTCTGGGCATGGAGTCACCAACACAGCCACAATCTGTTTCATAGTTCTTACAGATATCCTGTGTGATTTTTAAAAATAGCTACAATATGTGTAAAAGCATAATAGAAATCATTGCACCATTTCATGATAATGTATGCACATATTTAAATCCTCACTCTCAGAAAAAAGGTACAAAAACTATCTGTATGCACATATTTAAATCCTCACTCTCAGAAAAAAGGTACAAAAACTATCACTGGGGTGGTACCATTTCAAAAGGTACACATACGTAACTTATTTACCCCTAAAGGGTGTTCAAGTATCTTGAAGGTATACATTAAAACCTAAAGTTTACATATTAGTACCTAAACAGTACATATTTGGTTCTTTCGAAAAGGCACCACCCAACTGACAGCTTTTTGAGAGAGTAGCATTTATCTACGATATTATGCTATGGTATGTGTCTTCTATCCTGATAAAGCCAGCATATTATTTATACAAAACCATAGTATGACTTACTGAGGACAACTGATGGACTCATATGCAACCATTACAGAAGGTTCAAACACTCACTGATGCTCCAGAAGGAAAAACCATGCATTAAGATCCAGGGGTGAAAACTTTTGAACAGAATGGAGATGTATACATTTTTCATAATTTGCCTAAATTAAATTTTTTTCATTTAGTACTGCCCTTTAAAGGCTACAGAAGATTGTCCCAGAAGACAAAATAAGTTAAATTTAACCTGATCTTCAAATTTAAAAAGTTTTTACCCCCCGGCTCTTAAAGCATGTTTTTTCCTTCTGGAGCATCAGTGAGCGTTTAAACCTTCTGTAATAGTTGCATACGAGTCCCTCAGTTGTCTTCAGTGTAAAAAGATGGATCTCAAAATCATACAGTCATTGTTGGAAAGGGTTCAAATACACAAAAATGCTGGAAAACCAAAGAATTTGTGGGACATGAATGATTTTTCTGAAGAACAATGGGCAGTTTAACTGTTCAGGACAAACAAGACTCATGAACAACTATCACTAAACAAAAAAACACCTGTGGATCATTCAGGTAACAACTCAGTGAATCAAGGGAATATAAACTTTTGAACTGGGTTGTTTTTATAAATTCAACTATTATTTTCTCTTGTGGACTATATGTAAACATGTTTTTTGTGAAATATCTTATTCAGGTCAGTACTAAATAAACAATAGCATGCATTTTGTAAAATCCCTCTTATTTTGGTAAAATAATTAACATTTTTAATAATTCTGAAAGGGGGATGCAAACTTCTGACCTCAACTGTAAATAGTTAAATATATGCATGGATTTATGAAAGAAGACAACTGCAAATATTACAGCAACATTGCTGTAACATGATGCATTTTTACATATAAAACTGTCTTGTACTTTATATGTTAAGTGGTTTGGGTTAAATTAATTTCAGCAAACCTGCTGTAAACTATGTGAACACTTGGTTAGGTTTTTCAACTTACATGATGGCCCATTGTGTTAGCATATGTGTCAGCAATCCAGGACATTTCCCTTTCTCCTGTGCTCATGTCCGGGGCTGGAACGTCAATGCCAGGCCCTGACACAGGAAACAGAAATGAGTTTGCTACTGATCCTCCCTTCCCATGGCCATGGGTCAGATATTTAACTCAAATATCTGGACACAATTAATGCCCATCATAAAATACATTATAAACATAATTTATTATGTGATAATACATTCATAAAACATTGTTGCAACTTGTGTCACTGCACAGTTTCATGAGAGAACCTACAGTACATTGTGGGAATCCTGCACAGATTCAAAAACTCCAACAACCCAAGGAAAGTTGGCTCTATTACAAGCTCTTTGAACTTTTGTAATATGAATACAGCTTATCTAGGCTTTTGGCTACAGGTTAAATAACTTGCAATGCAGAACTGGTGTCAATAGCAGCCTGACTGTTAATCTTAACTGTGCCATCTGATGCTAACTATTGTTCCTGCGTGTTATTGTGTTGCAGTTTAATCTGCCATTGAATTCATGTTTCATTCTAGTCTAAATAGCAAAATATGCTAAACGGATGTTATTTGGGATCAACAAATACCGTGTTTTCAATACACATCATCAATCGGCCATACTGGCGGCACTGAATGTAAACGATGCCACTGAACTAAATGAAACTTGCAAATTTTGCTGATTATTGCTGCTAAAAAGGTAAATTATTGTCATGTTTTGGGGTGTACTAATTGGACCAGGAAAAACCTTTGGAGTACTATAGACTGCCGAAAAGTTATAACAAATCAAGGAGAAGAGTGCAAAACACTGTCTGAGGAACAAAAGACGTTTGTGGTGGCCAAACTGAACCATGATGTCCAGGGCAAGAATCTTGACAACATTGGTGTTTGTCCTTATTTCCGGTCAGGCAGGTGAAATATTAAGCTAATAACACTGCTCGTGTATCTTTACCACCTATTAACTTTTGTTTATCAAAATATTGCACCCTTTCCTGCTTACTAAGTACTTCTTTATATAATTTAGCAGCTTCCGCACATTTTTTCCACAGTTTAGACAGCATAAATTAGCAGAACAACATATACAGCAGTATGTTAACCGTGCAATACATGCTGTTGTTTACATGCAAGTATCTCCAATATGGTCGCACATCCGGGTACCTGACCAAACCGTGACATAAGTGCAAACCCTCTATACTGTTTATTACAAATAAAAACTGACAGGCTCCGTATTTTTTTTTCCAGCATTTTTGGCACTGATACTAGGGGACATTCTATAGAATTCTACTGAATGAAGCTTAAAATGTGTTAAACAGAGGACCAAGTTTTTATTGGTAGATGAATGCATAATCAAATTGGGTCAAATTGAGTTATTCCATAAACATCCACAAGGAATGAGGGATGCATAGACATTTGTGCATGATGTGCATTTCAATTCTGCTGAGCTTTTGCAGAACTTGGGAGCAGATTCAGTTTGTGTCTACTCATAACTCACCAATGAAACCCTTTTTAGCCAACTCAATAGTAAACCTTCTTGTGATCTTCTCCAGTTCTGTGTCCTGTGTAAGGAAAACAAAAAAAGGTGGGAGTGAATAACAATGAGTGACTAGAATGTGAATAACAATATGGAACTATACATTAAGAAAGCAATGCATGAGCATTCTTTATTCTAGCTGTAGACATCCAAACACTAGACTCAAAATTGCATGTTTAATCCACCAATGATAAAATACAAACAAACAAAGGACAGCCACAAACAGTTTCCGTAACAGCACAGACATTGAACCATATTGAATTTCCCTTTGTGAGTAAATAAATAAACAACATTCCGAATCTGGTTGGTTCTAGAGTTTCTGAATATCTCTACAATAACGCATTTTGTAAAAACATTCTTACTGCTTTTTCTAGAACAATCTTCAACATCATCTATAGGGGACAAACTCTAGACAATGAAAATACATATCTAGACATTCTGGATGAACGTTATAGTTGTAATACCATAAGGTAATGTCTCTTACCACCTTCCAAAAGTATATTTAATCAGAGAATCTGAAGAAAACACTCACAGAGTAATTCTTTGGGTTAATTTTCACCCCAGCTTTAGCTCCTCCAAAAGGCACATCTGTTGAGAGATTCACAGTTTATGTGAATGATTAAATGTTCAAACTAACAACCACAACCAATTAAACAGACAAAGTTAAGCAAGAACTTACCTACAACTGCACATTTGTATGTCATTAGTGAGGCAAGGGCTTTCACCTCGTCCACTGACACCTCTGTGCTATAACGGATACCTGGAGAAACAGAAGCAGTGCACTCATCAGATTTAGGGTCTATACAAATAACATCTGTAGATCACTTAAGTCATTAAACAAGCATCAAAATAAATCACAAGCAATTTAGTTTTTTTTAACTTGTTTTATAATGCTAAGACAGGAAATTTTCTATTGATTAAAGCTTATGGACTACAACGCTGTGATAACCTCTTTGAGTGCTTATATAATTCAAGACATTTTAGGCCATTTTAACGCTTTTTTGGGAAAAATAGAATAAATAATAGAATGAAAGCTGCTAAATATTTGTCCACCGCAAAGGTGGGTCTTGCATATCAGTTAAAATGGCACTGAATATCGGGGCAATATGCTGTTTAGAGTAGGAGGTCTGACTCAAATTCAAATGCTCTAACAGTCTTGCGCAAAAAAAATAGGCCTACAGTTCTGCAAGGGGAAATTTTGTGTGGCAGGACAGGCAGTAAAACAACCAGCGTGATGACTCACTCTCTCCACTAAAGTACAAGGGAAGAAAATCTAGGCAAGGCCCAAGCAGGGTGTGGTTAAAGCCAGTGTGACTACCCCAAACTAAACATCTCTGTTTTCAATCGGTTTAAAAGCGCTGTTTGGACAGCACTGGCAAACTTCTTGAATTCATGGATGAGCTAGTAATTCATTTCAAATCACTACTAACATCAAATAAAGTTATTAGTGCAGATTTATAGGGATAGTTCACACAAAAATGAATTTTTTGTCATCATTTACTCACCCTCAACAGTTGCCATTGCCTTCCATAGTGTGGAAAAAACACTAAGGAAGTCAATGGCTAGCCACAACTGTTTGGTTACCAACATATTTCAAAAATATCTTCTTTTGTGCTCAACAGAAGAAAGAAACTCATACAAGTTTTGAACAGCGTTTTGAACATCTTTATTTTTTGGGTGAACTATCCCTGTACAGACGAAGCATCCTTTCCGAGTTTATTGGTGATTAAGTGAGTAAGAAATCTCAAAAAGTAGTTTTTCTTCTGTATGCATATTGTGGAATGAGCATGTCTACTGTACATTTTCAGCGAGTCCAAAGTCTGCATCCTTTTACCTATTATATGCATGTTTTGCTGAATCTTTATTTAATCAAATAATAGAAGATAGCAGGTCATATTATTCCTTTCCTAGTTTCCTGATATCTCCATAAAAGCAGATATAGTCAAGAACAGTACAGGATAAAGTACAGCCATAATCTCTGAAGCAAAAAATAGCCACTTTGAGATCCTCGCCTATTAAAACTGGTTATGAGGTCTCTTATACATTAGCTTAATCAGAGAATTCCCAGCACACAAGATGCAAAAACTTACCTTGTTATCTGGTTACTAGACCTCAAGGTAAAAACACTGACTAAACTAACTTAATCTAGCCATCAAATCAGTGACTGTCTCACTGAAAGCTCCCTATGAATCTAATCAATATTAGATCAAGCAATGCAACTTATAAGATCTTTCCCAAGCATTTGTTGATAAGTTTAGCCTACACTCTTAAAAATAAAGGTGCTTCATGATGCCATAGAAGAAACTTTTTTGTCTAAATGGTTCCATAAAGAACCTTTAACATCTGAAGAACCTTCCTATTTCACAACAGGTTCTTTATAGCGAAAGAAAGTTCTTCAGATTATAAAAAGGGAAGAAAGAGATGGTTCTTTAAAGAAGCTTTGACTGAATGGTTCTTTGTGGAACCAAGAATGGTTCTTCTATGGCATCGCTGTGAAGAACCTTTAAAGCACCTTTATTTTTAAGAGTGTAACTCATCTGCAATTTAGACCATTTAAAAGGTGGTTAAAGGTGGTCAGTGTCCAGTTTAAGGTGAAGATGTCTTAGTTTTAAAAAGGGGGAAATAGTCTGTAAATGCTGATAGGATGGAGCATCTATTCAAGGAAACTGCAGAGAGATTGAACTGCCCTGGGGGGCTTCCACCTCCCTTCCTTTATAAAGCATTGCACAGTCAGTCCTGACGAAGCAAAATGTAAAAGCCTAGAAAACAACTCCAGAATAGGTCATGCTTAATAAAAACAGCTCTTACACAAGCACATTCCACTGATGATAAAGGAGTTCACAACTTCCAAAAAGTACACAAATATCTCTGTAAAGATAAATCTGGAATTGATATGATGCGAGAAAAAAGCTAAAATAAAGAAAAGAGCAGAACTACTCAAAATAAACACATGAACAGGGTAGACAACATTCCTGCTGTAATACTGCACAAACGCAAACATAAAGTGGTGAAGCAATGCAGGATGTTTCTTTATGAGAGCTGTTCCACTCTCCTACATATTATAAAATATTAAATGCAATGCATGTTATTGTATATGGAATGTATAGATTGTTTATAATGTTGGAAACGCCATTTCAAGCTGCATTTTGGAACATGCAGCTGGATTCTCACAGGTCAAAGTTGGTCATTAGCCTGTATAACATTTTGTTTCTGGTTTGTAAGGTGGTCAAACCATGTTTTAAAACACTATAGTTGGTTTCTATCTGGTCTAAGATAGGCACAAGCTCGTTTACTGCAACAAACCAGCTAGTGACCATCTTAGACTACCTAATGTACACATTAGACCAGCTAATGACTGCTCTAATGGTCCAAGTCTTGGACCAGATAAAGCAATGAAGCTGATTTGGATATAACACCTGCAAATTGATTTTACTGTCAATTTTGAAACTCCGTGTAAGTTTATTAGTCAGAAACGCTTGCACGCAAATAGTCGCAGAGTGTCGCTGCTGAGCAACCGCGACACAGGATTTTTTACAAGTTCATGGCACGCAAGGCCTATCATTTATCACTCTATGTCAAATTACATAGACAAAGAGTGTAAATAAATGTGTTGGACACACGCAGAATCACATCATCACGATGCAAAACTTCAGGAGATACTCTGACAGGTAAGTGATATGTGTTTTAGTTTGCATGTTTTCTCTCGGGAGCGCTACTGCTTCCTGTTAACTCCGATGTAAATAAAGCATAAACTTGCCTCCTTTACACGGGGTCCTGTGCTGGCTGTGTTGAGCTCTGTAGCCTTCGATCATCTCCCACTCCCCGTTGTCTCTTTTGATGGGGAACGACACGGACAGGACGTGGTTGCAGGGCTTGATGATTTTGAGGATGCCCCGGACTCGGTGCCTCTTCTGCTCGGGCGTTTCTCTCGTCTTGAGATCATGCACGAGTTTGTCCTCCACAATAGAAGCTCCGCGGTCGAAGAAACCCTCCACCATCCTAAAAAAGTTAGGGTCATCGTCTCTCTCTCCCACGGCTTCGCTGTAACGGCGAACCCGCATGAGAGTCGAGGAAGCAGGCAAAGCGGAGTCGACGCATCCCGAGGCCAGCGCACTGCTGGCGGCTGCGCGGGTGACGAGCTCCCCCAGATACCTATACATGATTTTAAACTAACACACTAACTAACAGTACCTACAAAGAAGAAAAAAACTAAAACAGACGGTGTCAAGGGTGGGACAGGGAGAATAAACGGATACCACGGCTCCTCCTTTTTCTACTAAGTGTCAGCTTGAATAGTGTTTGTGAGTTGTTTTAAACGGCAGGCAGGCGTGCCTCCACCTCAAGCTGGGAGGCGCTCAGTGAGCAGGAACTTAGGAATAAAGTATTGAAAAAATATATATACAAATATTAAAGTTGCTGGTGTCTATGAAATAAATCTCTTTAAAAATGTTTTTAAATGTTTAAAATGTTTTTGAGGTACTATGTACTGTAAATTGTTTTTTATTTTTGTACAAAATAGAACAAAAGGGGATTTAAGAAACGGTGAAAGAGATTTTTTTTAATTTAATTTATTTATTTAGCAAGGAATGCCACATGAAAAATGCTTACAAAACAGACTGATGCCATTGAATAACACAGTTAACTACACTACCAGTCACAAGCTTTTGAACAATAAGATTTTTAATGTTTTTAAACAAGTCTCTTCTGCTCAACAAACCTGCATTTATTTGAGTATATTTTTAAATGTGATTTATTCCTGATTTCAAAGCTGAATTTTTAGCATCATTACTCCAGTCACATGATCTTTCAGAAATCATTATAATATTCTGATTTGCTGCTAAACAACATGTATTATTATTATTATTATTATTATTATGTTGAAAACAGCTGAGTAGAATTTTTTTCAGGATTCTTGGATGAATAAACAGTTCAGAAGAACAGCATTTATCTGAAATAGAACTCTTTAGTAACATTGTAAATGTCTTTATCATCGCATTTGATCATTTTAAAGCATCCTTGCTAAATAAAAGTATTCGTTTCTATAATGTCGTTGTTCGTATAATGTTCCTCAAACAACAAATCAGCATACAGAATGATTTCTGAAGGATCATGTGACACTGAAGATTAGAGTAGTGATGCTGAAAATTTAGCTTTGATCACAGAAATAAATTACATTTTAAAAATATGCAAAAATATGTTATTTTAAATAGTAAAAATATTTCACACTATTACTACTTTTGCTGTATTTTGGATCAAATAAATGCAGGCTTGGTGAGCAGAAGAGAATTCTTTAAAAAACATTAAAGATCTGGTAGTGTACTTTGAAAGAAATTCAAAGAAGTGTTGTTGTCTCACCATGGCTGATGTGCTGTTGTAGAGAATTTGCATTTTAAGCCATGAGTAAAATAAGGTTTGTGCTTAACATTACACTAAGAGACTTTCACGTTACAGTCATACCTTGAACGTGAAGTTGGAAGTTGCTTTATAAGGACTATAATGGTTTCCCAGTTCGTCATAACTCTACTTGTGGTAATGGTAGTCCTTATCTAGTAACTTGTTTGAAGCTAAACAAACACACAGCAGATCCATTCATACTCGGTGAATATTAACAGTAGTAATTATTTCTCTTCTAAACGGCAGGAGATTATTTTGTTTTCGCTTGTCTAGGCTAGTCTTTTTCTTGCGCAGCTGAGGTTATATGAGGTCAGCAGAGGCCCTGCTGAGTGTGATTAGTTAGTATCAGGGTTATTGGTCTTTTCCAGCCCATGATGGAGTAGCTTCATATCTCTGGTCTGAAATCATAGTGTCTGCTTCCTACCTGAAACCATAGAGTCAAATTTACTAAATGAAACAAGTTCATTTTACTTGAATGCTACTGAAAGTTCATTGTACCTAACAGAAAAAAGCTGCATGAGCACTCAGACTGAATGAGTTATAGCAGGTTTCATTTTCACATGCTGTTATTCGGACTGTTAAAAGAGAGTAAACAATGAAATTAAAGGTTATTTTGTGTGTTTTTGCACAAGATTAATTTAAGGATAGTTGTGTTAGTGTTTAATGTTCTGTTGGAATTTAAACAGGTTTGTTTTTCGAGGTAAAGCCTATGATTAGTTCAAAGATGGGCCAAATAATAAATTATATGTGGGCACTCTACAGCTTAGATATAGTAATCGTGTTAATTATACTGAAGTTAACTCAAGAGATTAAGGTGAAGTTTATGCAACTTAGTTAAGTCTCAGCTGCAGAAAGTATTTGAGTAGATTTATTTATTCATTTTTTAATATTAAGATTTTTTTTTTCTTCTTGTGGACTCAAATGAATAATTATTAGTTTAACTTAAATGGTTTAAAGCAATCATTTACCTCAAATGGTTTGCATTACCTTAACTTGTTGGGTCTTACAGTGTAGTATTAGTGGTTGTTCAGTATAGTAGTTTCAATAAATCCAATACCCTTTTTTTTTTTTTGTAAATGTTGTTTATCTTCTATGGCACATGAACAGAATGATAATCAAGGGCAGTGACCCTGTGTTCTGTGCTCTCTCTCTCTCTGCACACAAAAACAAATGTGATTTAAATAAGGCAAAAAGTGCCCTATTACTATTTTTCCTTTGCTACAAAGTGGCGAAACCAGATGTACTCCTTTATTTCACCTGGGGTTACAGTGACATGGGGAGTTATGCCGTATCTTCTCTGTGTCTGCTGTAATTTGTTCCTGCCTGAAATACATCCTGCTCTGGAGGTCAGCTCTTGCATGGCCTCTTTGATTGTTTTCCAGGGAAGAGTTAGTACTTATTTTTTTGTAGTCTCCCAGGAAATGTCTCAATGTGTACATGCTGCATTGCCTCAGAGGATCATATATGTGGACAGCAACAATGGATTACTAATTTTGTGTAAAAGTTGTTTGTGCTCTGTAAAATTGTGTTAGTTACTTTTTTTTTTTACAAGATGTCATAACCTCTATTTCAGTGGCATATACAGTAAGGACAAAAAGAGCTGAAAACACATGTGCCAAGTTCTTTCAAAATTTGTATTCATGTTGGTTTTACATGATTTAATGAAAAATGTTATGTGGTGTAGCCATCAAGTCATGTAGTAATGAAATTTTTCCTTACACCTTGAATACATGTGAGAATTAGCTGAAGCAAGAAAATATGTCTGTTTTCAGTCCTCTTTCGCAGTCTACAAATTCCGTCTGCAATAAATCACACTGTAGTTTGAAAGAGCCCTGTACCGGTCTGTTATTGGCTCATGCTGTGCCTACACCCATCTTCTGGTTGGTGAAGTTCAGGAGAGTCACTGCTGTTTTTGTTCTTTGCTAAGTGAAAACAACTGATCTGAGGAATGCACACTTGCACAGACACATTAAAATGCTCTCAGTTATTGCCACCAGCTGTGGAGATTGTTAGTGGATTCCTGCTTTTCTTCCTCAATGAACTTGCTTGGAATTCTCCTTTACTGTAATTTAGCATTTTCAGCTGTGCGTAGATATAAGTACTGGGTTTTTGAGAATACTTTAAGAGATAGCCAGTGTGATTTTTATCATTTATATGTTCTCATTGTATTATTAAGATTCTTGGATTAGCTTTTATTTTTATACATTGTTTTATTTTCCTTTTTTATAGTGCTTTTGTTATGTGCATTTGTCTATTTGTTTGTTTTATATCAGTAAAATTCATTTTAGTACTTTAACTTAAACTTATTTTTATTTTAGTTTTTAATCTAATATTTATATCAGATTTCAGCTTGATTTTAGATAATGAAAATATTTTTGTAACAGTTTTAGTTTAAGTCAACTGTAGAGGGTTTGCACTTAAGTCACGATTTAGTCAGTTACCCGGAGGCGTTACCATACTGGCGATACTTGGATGTAAACAACAGCATTGATGGGACGGTTAATATACTACTGAATACGTTGTTAATTTATGCTGTATAAACCACAGAAAAAATGTATGGAAGCTGCTAAATCACAAGTACAAGCAGTATTAATTGAGATGTTAGCCTAATATTACACCTACTTGACCGGAAACGATAAGAACAAACCTGAATGTTGTCAAGATTCTTGCCCTGGAAATCCTGGTTCAGTTTGGCCAACCACAAATGCCTTTTGTTCCTCAGACAGTTCTTTGCACTCTTCTCCTTAATTTGTTATAACTTTTGTCAGTCTATAGTACTCCAAATGTTTTTCCCAGTCCGACCGATTAGTACAGCCCAAAACATGACAATAACTGACCATTTTCAGCAGCAATAATTTGCAAAATCTGCGACTTTCGTGTAGTGGCATTGTTTATGTTTAGTGCCGCCAATATGGCTGATTGACGACGTGTCGTGAAAACACTCTTTAACAGTACTGTAAATAATTAGCCAAATATTGAAAATTCTGCCATCCTTTATTCCCACTGATGTAATGCCAAACCTCTAAGACTTATTTTATTTTGTGAAAGATATTTTGAAAAAAGTTCCCAGTGTTCTTTTGTCCATACAATGATACTTAATTGGATCCAGTGTTGTTTTGGACACCATTGACTTACAATGAGGTATGGACAAAAATATTTGAAACATTCTTCAAAATATCTTAGTAAATGACAGAATTTTCATCTTTGACTGAACTATGGTTTTAATAATTTTGTGGACTTGTGTCTATATGTTCTAACTAACAGTATGCCTTTCTATTTTCTTCCAGATGGCCATTTTAATCTCTCTGCATATGCAGTAGAAGTTGACAAGGTTATGACTGAAACAATATCAGTCAACTTAAGGACCGAAAAATGGCAAACAAACCAAAAATTCACGTGTTTTTGGGTGCCCCGTGTCCTCAAGCACTCGCTGAAGAGGCGCAAGAGAGAGTGGCAACACAATGGAAGACGATGGACCTCACTTGGAGTCAAGGCAGGTTGATTCCCAAGGACACCGTTAGAGAATCTCAAACAGATAATGAGTGTGTTGCGACCGTTAGTGGTAGATCTGCTGTTACCTCTGACAGAATACCTGAGAGTACAGAGGACAAAACGGAAATATCACAGGATGACAGCACACCATCAGGCTGCCAGTGCTCTCAATCAAAGGCAGAGCCTGTTGAAGAAGAGCGGTTGTGTCCTGTATTAGTGACAGAATACCTAGATAGTTGCTTCTCCACGCATAGTATGAGCAGACAAGGCAGAGATGGAAGGCCTGCATCGCTTGTTTCCACAGAGACTGAGTATCTGAGTACATGGACAAAGTCCCAAGCCTTGCTTCTTCAAGGTAGAGTGGCCCAATATCCTACTTCGGACTTTCCTGATGACTTTCTTCTTGGTTCTCCACACACCCCTCCCAAACAAACACCCTCAACCTCTGTAAGTTCCCCAGAATTGTACAGTCCTGTGGTCAGCCCTGAAGAAAGGGGCTTGGGGGGAACCTTGCAAAGCTCAGGAGAGTGGCATAATGAGAGTCTAAGCCAAAGACAGCAAGAGAGAGGGGTGATTTTGGAAATCACAACAGACGGCATCCTCTGCTCTCAGGGCAATGCTATACCTGAAAGACCTGTGGCTCATGAGGAAGTTGGGCTTGATATTGACTCACCAACTACATTTCCACAGACTTCACCTAGGCCCACAACGTCTAAAAGAATGAAGTTGTCTCAGAAAAAAACAACGGATCAGAAGGCAAGAACTGTTGCTGCCCCCCTCTGTGGGCCTACAACCCTGCTGGCCAGATGCAAGACTCATGGCGTACGATACGCCATCTTGGTGGCTGTAGTGCATCCATGCCACTTAAAAGAAGTCAAAGTGAAAACTGGAGCTTCGGCTGGAACCAGTGTACCTCTAGCAACGCTGATTGTTACAGACCAATCAGATGTGGAGACGAAGGTGGTGCTATGGAGGACAGCAGCTTTCTGGGCTTTGACAGTTTTTCCAGGAGATATTCTGCTCATTACAGGTGAAACCGCTAAGACCTCCTCATTTGATCAAGGAATTTACACTTTTTATATTGTTTCAGGCAAATATCGTGGTCAAGTATCCAAAAAAGCCTGATTTTATTTTAATTCATAAATATGTATGTGCAATCTCTCAGTAAATACAGTCTCTTCAAGAACAATTAAGAATTTATGACAGTGTTTCCCACAGATGTGTGTGTGTTAGCTGCGTAAAATAAACATAGGTGGATTTTCACACTGGTGTGAACAAAAACAGAACTGGTTGATTTGAAAATTCACATTCAGAAATAGCGGTTTCCCCGGTAACGGCTGTAAACAAAGCAGCCCTGCGCTCATAAACACTTCTTTATCAGGCATTATAAGAAAAATAAAAATGCCATTGAAACTTTTCTGAAGACGGCTCCAAAGATGCATTCATATAAAAACTCCCATGTTACAGTTTGACTTTGAGATGTGCAGTGCTCATTTTTATTCAAGGAAGTCAAAGCCTTTTGAAAAATCTATTTGTGGCAGGCCTGATTATTGGCCAGTTAAGTTATGATTTAACTTGGTTGTTTAGTCATGTTATCGTAATATAATGTTACAGACAATATAGAAAATATACATATACTCTACCTCCCAAAAGTTTGGGGTCAGTAAGATGTTTTTGTTACTTTTCCCAGTGAGAATGCATTAAAATGACAGTAGTTAAGACATTTATAGTGTTACAAATAATTCTATTTCAAATTAAGTCTGTTCTTTTGAATTTTATTAATCACGTATCCTAAAAAAAATGTCATGCTTTCCACAAAACTATTAAGCAGGCAACTGATTTCAACATAATAATATAGACATATTTATAATAAGAATAGAATAAACTACAGAATAAACTACATTTTAATATATGTTAAAATAAAAAAGTTTTTTAAAATTGTAATATTATTTCACAGTACATTATAAGAGATTGTGTATATATTTATACACAATATACTCTGAAATTTATAATTATTTAGACCACATCACTGTCTAAAAATCATGATTTTATAGGGGTCATCGGATGCCATTTTCCACAAGTTGATATGATTCTTTAGGGTCTTAATGAAAAGTCTATAATATACTTTTGGTTAAAAATTCTCAATGGTTGTGTAAAACCTTGTCAAAATGAACTCTGCAAAAATCATATCATTCTGAGGGGATTGTTCCTTTACATGCAAATGAGTTTTGCTCACCCCGCCCCTCTGTTCTCTCTGTGGAGTGACGAGCCTGTTTACTTTAGCCGCTAAACTTGCTAACCAGCACATTATTAGGAAAGGCGATTGCAAAGATTCATGAAAGATTTCCCTTATAGTACTTAAGTACAGTATTTTACTTCGTAACTTAAAAAATAGTAGTGTTCACTGCTTTTGTAGGAATGTCTTTATAAGCATGCATTTGAATGAATCTTTGTTAACAGAATGGGTGTGAATGTAGAAAATGTACAACCAAGCAACAAAACAAGAATATCAAGACGTTCCTCTGAAATCCTGATCTGTCAGTTCAACAAATGGCAGATCAGCTTATTGAATCTTATTCAAACAGTATATTAAAAACAATGGTGAACCATCTTAACTGAAGTGGTCTAAATGGATGTATGGTTGAAAAAACACTTGTGAAATATTCACATGAAATGTTCTGCATGCTTCACTCACAGTTGTCTTTCTGTCTTTGCTTTGGCAGATGTGACAGTGCATGTAGACAAGTGGAAGACTGAGACTGTCCTACAGTCGTCTTTCACCAGTAAGCTGCTGAATTTGGGACAGGTCAAAAGGGAACGTATTCCACTAGGTAACAGAAACACAATTGCTGCTGAAGTTTAACCTAAGTATTTTGCCAAGTTATAGTTGTAGATGTCAACATGTTTATTTACATTTACATTTTGTAAACAGAATATGTTATGTTATGTAACCATTACGTATTTGACTTTATAGGTTATCCCCTGCTTATGTTATGTTAATCTTGTCTAGCCCCACAGAACTTGAACAGTCATACATTAAGAATGCTGTGCACTCATCTGTGTGAGAAACGCCCCCTGTTGGTGTCTCTGCCTCCTCACAAGCCTCAGGATTTGCACTCCATCCCATTCATCCGTCTTGGAGCATTACGTCCTGACAAACTGGTTCATGCTCTTCTTAGGGTTAAACATCAGAAATTAATCACAGGTATAGAACTGCATTATAATCCAGCGATGAGATGACATGAAAGTAGCACGGGTTTCAATTACCCGGGTGAGCGGTCTAATATACAGGATATTATGAGGCCACTGGATGACATGATTGACTGATCAGATTTGAGTATTCCAAAGAGACATTTATTAAATTGGTTTATATATGCCTTCACATTCACTGCACAAACTAAACAACCAACTCTCAAAGGCAACTAGAACATATTTGTGTTCAGTACGCTGTTTTGTTTGATTCTAGCCTGGCGTGATGAAGCAGAGGGGATATCCAGAGCAGGAGGCGTGCTAAAAGCCATTTTGAATGTGGAGCAAGGAGATTGTCAACAAGGTGCTGTTATACTCTGGGGAGCTGCTCTCTCTTGGCTGCAGCGTTTGGAGAGGAACAAAGGTGTTTTTTTTAATTCAGATTTTCAATCAGAGGGCCCAGTAGAGGGCCTCAGCAACTTTGCAAGGTGGCTGCAGGATGGCTTAAATAATGTTTATTTAATATATAATTTAATATTAAAATTAAAGGGGTCCTATTATGTTCTTTTACAAAGTCTTGATTTTGTTTTGGGGGTGTACTAGAACATGTTCTTGTACTTGGCGGTTCAAAAAA
>JAHKKF010491309.1:0-15534 GCA_019740295.1 Labeo calbasu | reverse complement strand
CTATTTTTATAGTACTATTTAAGTACTAAGCACTTTTTTTTTTTTTTTTACTTTTTTTGTTACTTTTTATACAGTATTTTGTTTATTATTATTCTTGCAATGCCAACATTATCTTTGGTCACAACAGCATTTTTTTTATATTTACAAAGATTATATAATATTATATTATATTATAAACTATTTTTTTTTTAATTGTATGATTTTAAAAAAAAAAAGTTTGTAAACTGCCATATTTCTGTCACAACGGCAATTTTGTATATTTGCAAAGAATATTATTATATTATATTATATTATGTAACTATATATTTATATATTTGTACTTTATTTTTATTCATTATTTAAATGTTATTTTATTCATTTATTCAAAATTTAATTTTCATTCATTTTATTTATTTTTATTCATTATTTAAATTTTATTCATTTAAATTTTAATTTAATGTTATGATTAAACAAATACACTTAAAAACAATTAACGTTACATTTCATTACAGTATTTTGTTTATTTATTTATTTTTTTTTATTATCATGTGCAACAAGATGACGCTTTCAACTTTATCTTATCATAAGTCATTTTTATAAATTTGACCAAACTTTATCTATGTTTAACACTTCATTTTTTTATTTTTTCTCTAAAATTAAACGAGACAAAAATGGACTTCTAGTCTTCCAATTCTGTGACCTTTACTAAGTTTTCAATCTGTGATAAACTCAGTGACTATTTCTGCATAGGTGCTACAAAATAACTGCTACTTATTAAGACAATAAAAGTGATGGCAAACCAATCCAGCTTTGAAAGCCATGGTCATGATCCAAGAAAGGCTTCTCCCCAACCTGCCAAAATTCCTCAGCTCCAGCATGTACAAACGGACAGATGGCGGTATCCTCGGATGGGCATGCGACCAGCCTAATAGCGAGGAGTGGACAGCTGTCAGTGAGTGTTACCGTCAACAGACCGGGGGCCATTCAGCTGCTCGTGAGTGGGTCAGAGGCGACGGGCCAGAGTCGGAGAATCCTCAGACCTCACGGCTATGTTGCTAATCATCCGCTAAGTGTGGGATCTTTGCACCGTATTGCATAATACATCAAAAACCATTACGCGGCTTCATTACAGATGAACAGATTAATCCGGCTAGGGTTAACGAAGGGAAGAGCTTTACTTAGGTTAATGCAACTGGGAAATGAGCCGTGTGCTAAACTAAAATGTTAGGATGTAACACTGTGAGCAGTGAGAGATGTTCTCTCTTTTGTTGTTTGATTAACATGAACGATAGACAGTAGGAATATTAGACTGCTATAACTTTAAGAGCTACCCAGATCCAGTATACGGTTATACATGTGTCTTCCTTCTCAGCTGTCTGCTTTCGCTTACTGCACTGTAAAAAAAAAAAAAAAAAAAAAACTATTTGTTAAGTCACCTTAAAATAATTTGTTACCCGGCTGCCTTAAAATTTTAAGTTCAGTCAACTCAAAAAAAGTGTCGTCAACTTGAAATGTTAAGTAAGTACTAAGTGAAAACTTAAATATTTGAGTTCATTCAACTTAAAATTTTAAGGCAAACAAAATGTTAAACAAAAGTTTTGGTTTAGTCAACTCAAACATTTAAGTTTTCACTTAGTACAACTTAACATTTCAAGTTGACTAAACATATTTGAGTTGACTAAGCTTAAACTTTTAAGGCAGCAGGGTAACAAATTATTTTAAGTTGACTCAACAAATTTGTTTTTTTTACAGGGTCACGTGAGCTTGTAACCACAAAATGCAAATGCTAAAAAAGTTTAGTCAACTTGAAATGTTAATTTGTACTAAGTGACAACTTAGATATTCGAGTTCATTCAACTTAAAATTTAAGGGCAGCTGGGTAACAAGCCCAAGAACAAGCTTTTAATGATGACAAAAGTAACTTGTTAGACTTTCAAAGTCCCAAAAAAACTGGGATTCGAAATTACAACCTTTCGGTTACTAGATCTAACCACTCACCAACACCACCCACGGATAACACCGTCACGAGTGCCTGGGTGGGTTTGGCATCCTTTTAAACTCTCACTTTACACAACAAGTACCGGTATCCCACTTAGAGAGCGTGAAAGAGAGCGGATCCCTAATAAACAGCCATTAGGTCCAGAGACAATGGTGATTAGCATTGTGTCCGACGAGGAGCGTGAGTGCTTCACCTTTAATTAGCAACCGAGAGGGGCAGGTGTTCCTCCCTCTCGCTGTCGTGCAACTCTGAGCCTTTTGATGGAGGAGAACACCTCTTGAAGCTGTGTGGCAGCACAGATTAATATTAAAAAGAATTCATAATATGGCACGCAGAGGATTTTCATAAATATTCACAGGCCTGGACGGTAAGCTCCACTCGGTTGTGTCCATGAATATGGATGAAAGACTGGCAGGGTGAACAAATGTCTTCAAGTATATGAGAAAAGAAGCAACATCACTAAGAGAAATCACTGAAATTGTTCGCTTTTACAGGCAAATGCTACTTAACATAAGACTCAAAAGCAAACAAGTGTGATAAACGTGGTTTTAAACAACAGTAGCTGCGTATTTATAATATTAAAAGCGTCAAAAAAGTTGTACAAGTAACAATGGTATTAACAAAAGGAACAGTGTAGTGATTTTTATGCGTTTAACATTTAGCATAAAGTCTGTTTTCGCTTTTAGCACCTATACTCAAATCTTGGTCTGAAAGTGCAATAAAAAGGTCAGGGGCATGACGGAAGCATGACCAGAATGTGGTCTAAAAATACACTACGGGGACCAGCGCTTAGTTATCCTCGGCTCAACCTGCGCCAGCATCTCGCTGACATTAGGCTTTCTTGTGCAGGCTGCATCAGCAAGAGTCTCGAACAGAGAGGAGCTGTAATGAGACCCTGAAACCTGGAGAGCCACAAAACACCAAAAAACACTTGGCCCTTCCTCATTTCAATTTGGTGTATTGGTATAAAGTTATAATATTATGATTCAATTAATTGCTATCCTTCATTTATACGATCACCATACTGATTCTTAAAATTCTATCTTTTACTCAACTGGACTTGACTTTTTTGAGCTGGTCCACTTCATGAATCATAAAAATTCTAAAATGTATCATTTGGGGGCAGTTTGGGCTCTATTGTCAATTCTTAAAATTAGTAGATTAAGTTTGAATATAATAAGAAAAAAGGCATATACATAAAAAAATCCACTTGCATGAACGTTGTCTTTCTCACAGGCTGTACGCAAAAACATTGAGCACGGGCAGTGTAGCCCAATTGATTCATTAATCTAACTCACACACTAAGAATGTGTAATTTGGGCACACTTTGGGCCCTGTTGTTAATTCTTTAAATAAAAAGATCCTTTTGAACATAATGAGATAGAAAGTGTATATAAAGAACACTGCCAATAACGGTGTCTTTCTCACAGGCTGCATGCAAAAACATTGAGCACGGGGAGTTTAGTCCAATTGATTCAAATGATTCGTATGATCTTGTTCTTTCTGAAGAGTGAGTGAACCAAAAACATACAGCTTAAACAATGTAGTCTGATTCATGAAAAAATTAACACATTGATTCTTAAAATTCCATCTTTTACTCAATGGCGTTGCTGGCTATGAATCTAGTCCAAACATGACTTGAATTGAATGAGGAAAAAAAGTTGCGTGTACAACATAATACTGCCAAGAACTGTGTCTTTCTCACAGGCTGCGAACAATAACAGTAAGCCAGAGCAGTGTAGTCCAATTCAAACGCCCCTATGAACTGATTCTTTTTGAAGCATGAGTGAATCAAAAACATACAGCTCAACCAGTGTAGTCTGATTTACAAACAAATGACTCTTTTGAGCTGGTCCACCTTATGAATCATAAAAATGTAACGCAACCCTAAAAATGTAACATTTTGGCACAGTTCGGGCCCTGTTGTTATTTCTCAAAATTAATAGAACCTGAAGATAATGAGAAAAAAAAAAAAAAACTGTGTCTTTCTCACAGGCTGCACGCAAAAACATTGAGCACAGGTAGAGCAGTCCAATTGATTCAAATGACTCCTATAATCTTGTTCTTTCTAAAGAGCGAGTGAATCAAAAACATACAGCTCAACCAGCTTCACAAACAAACAACTTTTTTGAGCTGGTCCACTTAATGAAGCAAATTTGAGCAAATTCAGAAACAAATCATACTGGGAACTTGAATCGATAAATCAAATATAGACAAAAACAGAATATCGGCCATTACATTAGTTATTTGTGATAATTTAATGTAATCTGCTGAACAGTGAAGACGACGTGCTAGAATTTAATATATAATACTAAGCAAATTACATTTGTGACGTAATGTAACGGCAAAGAACAGAAAGCAAGGACAGTACGAAAACGCAAATTATTAACTTTCAACAGTCTGCTATTTTTTGACAATAGCGCTACGAAAGGGCCTGAAACAACCTGTACTAATACATTTGCCAAAAAACAAGCCCTCTTTTGTCAGCGTCTGTGACGAGGCATGCATTACCTTCAATGTCGGCAAAGGGCAGTGCCCTGGAGCAGCTGTACCGGCCAAACATCGTTCCACACGGCCATTAAGATCCGCTAAGCTCTCAAATCTCCCACAGTAAGACTGACACTGTTTTTCAATGAGAATTCAGCCTGATATAAATTGTCACTTCAAATCAAAGAGGAAAAGGTATTTGGGTTGAGCAATGATAAAGATACAAGAAGGATGTTGTACGCATTTTAAGGTCACATAACAAGTGTAAGCAAGCGGAATGAGACGTACTGTTAGTGACCGCTGAGAGCACTCATGTTTTATTCATGCTGGTGCCAAGGTCCAAAGCCTCCCATGATCATGGAAACATTTGATGTGCTCATTAGATTTCAAAAAGGTCACTTCATTTTCCCCCTCGCTCTAACTGCACATGTATAATTTCCCTTCTGAAGGGAGCCGTAACCTTTTTAGAGGCAGCCGTCGAGTGCCAGCCCTGCTGCGTGTGCAGTCTGGGGCCGTTGCACTGGGATCGGTTTGCCCTGAAGCCTTAGAGGACATGAGCAACTTAAACTCTGACCGGACTCTATGGACCTATCCGGAAACATTACACTGAGATGGAATAGGAATCAGGATCACACCAAGAATGCTATGCATTAGCGTTAGAAAGTGACAAAACTTCAGTTCATTAAAGTGAAATCCAGATTAGCTACAGGCAAAAGATACACTCGTTATAAATCAGCGTTTACAGTTCACGTTTATTGTACTGGCAGCGACAGCAAAACCAAAGTGTCTCACAAAAAACAAACTAAAATCTCAGAACTAAAAAAATATATTGCATTTTTATTCTCCTAATCAAGAAAAAAAAAAGGACAGAGATTATAGGTTCATAAGCAAAATGAATACAGGAATATACTGCTATTTTATCAGTTTCATATCCATTGGACATTGAAAAATAAATAAATAAATAGTCAATTTACTCTTTAAGTTGTTAAGAAGTTTAAAAAAAGAACACCCTCACCATTTAATTTAAAAGAAGTGAGTCTATTCTTATTTATTTTATTTTATTCATTATCTAATGCACATCAACTAGCCTAGTTGTATCGTATTTTTTTTTTTAGAGCTGCGAAGTTCAGCATGTACAGGGCTGTAACATCCATCAGCAAATAAAGTTTACAGGCATAAATGAACTGAAATATGCACAAAAGAAACTTTAACTAAACCACCAATACTAGAGTCAAGTTTAATGCTTCAGTGAATTTAATGCTGCCCCAAACAATACCCAAGTACTATAATTCAAAAAGAAGCAGCCATATATTGTATTCTCTGTGTCGTTACAAAAATAATGGCTGATGAATAATAACATAAAAATACTCATTGCAGAAACCAATATGACAAGAAATATAATGTTTTAGAGACCGTCACGCAACTGTGCAGAAAATCAGTAAATCTTTGGAAAATAACTGGGATGCATTAATTGGAATTGGAATGTATAAATGAAAACACTAAACATAATTTGTGTATGCAAGTTTTTTTCAGCTTGCATGGGTACTTAAAAAATATTTGTAAAATTTACATGCATTTTGAGTTGAAAAACAATTATATTCTTCCATTAACTGTTTAAAACTCTCTCTCTCTCTCTCATTAAAAAAAGGAACAACTATAAAAATAAATTAAGCAACACCCTTTTGACAGAGATATAACTGAGTAGGAATGAAAATTTAATTTGTAGAGTTTTGACAGACAAAAAAAAAAAAAAAAAGGACATTCATACATTAAAGTGAGTGAAAAACACCTCAGCTCAAGGTAATATGAACGTCAAGTTAAGGTAAAGCTGATCTGGCAAAAATATGAATTAAAAAATAAAACATGCTGTGTTGCATGTTTTTCAAAGGGTCACTGCAGGCAAATAGGTCTAATTACAAACAGCTAAGGCTTTACACCACGGGGGATCTAAACTACAGTCCACAATTATTACAGGCATTCTTGATATTGTGCGCATGTGGTATTTCAAGATTTCCTACAAAAAGATCAGATCTAGAATGAAGATTTTGAAAAAATAAATACAGACCAAGCTGTTTGTCCTTTGCTACATCGCTTTTGACGTGAATTGCCTGTGATTTTTTAAGATTCGAGACACGCTGTACCATAAAAGCCACTAGGAGAAGATCTTTGCTAAAATCAGCTAGCTCTTGTCATTTTGTAAAGCAACTGTTTTTACAGTTACAGCTGCGACACAAAACTAATTCGACAAGCATCAAAACAACCAATCCAACAGTATGGGTAATGTATCTAAAAATAGCAAGTGTGCTCTATATTTGGAAAGAGCCATCACAAGCGAGAGCTTTGAACCCACCCCTTGGCTTTGTCTTGTAAATATTCTGCTCACAAACGCTCCAAAAACTGCATATCTCTAGGTTGTCAAACAAGTTGTGGCTAGTGGCCGTTGTGTAGTATTTACAAGACCAAGTCAGGTGTCATCGTAATATTTACAGGGAATGTAGACTACTGAACGACTTCATCATTGTCACTGCGAGTAGTTTCTTCAAACTCTGTATAAGAAACAACCAAGTTCAGTTTTAAAATCTCAGCCAAATCCATTTTAACAACACTTAGCAGCTTGTGACTGATCTTCAAGATCTTCAGATGGAGCAGGAGTTGGCTCTCTTTCTTGGCTTTGGCTCTCCAAAGTCCTTGTCGTCATGAGTGCAGGGGCTGAAAGAGCACGACGAGCAGAGCGTCTGTGAGAGTCTACGCATCCCCAGCCGGAATACGCTGTTGGACAGGCTATAAATGACGCAGTTGCAGAAGCTGTTGCTAATTGCTAACCAGGTGGTCACAAAGGAGAGGGCAGGGCTGTCCAGCACATGGGAGCTCTCCAGTAGGAAATAGAAAATGTAGGGGAGCCAAAGCATGTAGAAAACACTGGTGATCCGAAAGAGCACCATGGCGTACCTCCGGTCTGGCCCGTGGCCTGCGTGGTTGCCCCCTTCGGCAGTTTCCATCTCCTGGCTGGGAAAGCGCGCCCGTCGCTCGCTGATCTCTCGGTTATGCTGCTGGCAGATGCGGAAGATGTGGAAGTAGGTGAAACAGACCACCAGGGCCGCAGGGGCGTAGAGTAGGCACACAACAAAGCCAGTGAAGAGTGCAGACGTGGGCCAAGAGTGGGCACACCATTCGAAGATATCCCCATGGTACCCCGGCTTGCCCCAGCCGAAGAAAGATGGGAGAAACACCACACAAGAGTAGATCCATATGAGAACGATGCAGCAGCGAAGGCGGCAGGGGGTAACCAGTTGGTTGTAGGAGAGGGGCTTGGTAATAGCCAAATAGCGGTCCACGCTAATGCAAGCCAAACATGCCATTGAAACACTCTTGAGTACAGAGATGACGTAGCTGAACACCTGGCAGGTGAGTGGCTCTTGAACACCAGCTGGGTAATGGAGTAGCGAAAGGGTGGGAACCAGGCAACTTAGCCCCACCAACAAATCCGCGTAGGCCATAGTCTGGATGAAGTAACTGGTGGTGTAGTGGTGTAACAACGGGGCGCAATGAAACACAAAGATCACCGTTAAATTCCCAGCGATGATGAGCACCGTCAACAAGACAATGACCGCAGTCTCCAATACGCAAGCTTCCACGATCTTATTCTGCCCCCAGCCTAGGGGGCAGGAGTGGTTTAGGGACACACCGAAGTGACCGCCAAGGCTGCTGTTCACAGTAGGGAGCGGTTCGATCAACTCTGACCGGTTCATTGTCCCGGACCTTGTCCGCTTGGATAAGGTTCCGCTGTCCTCAATGCAGTGCAGATGGTCCTGCAATGTGATCCTGGGTCCAGAAATCTCTTCCAGCAGAACTCAATCTTCTGTCTTTTCCCCTTTACCTCGGTCTTTCACATGGCTGGATCTCAATAAATTGAGCATTGGCAAAAATCAATACAGTCCGCAAGGAGAAGAAAAAAGGTGCCTTGCACTCCTCTGGAATCAGTCATGCTTAGGAACAGTTCGGCAATTGTAGGACAGGGATATTTCCTCGGCAATCCAAACTAAGGCTCCTGGAAACAGGAGGGTTGCATGTCTGTGCTAAAGGCCGGTTGGCAATATTGTACACGGCACCTGCAGTGAGCTCGACCAATTCCTTACGGTGTCCTCTCAAGGGTAAAATGTGCAGGATTGTAGACGCACCAACAAAGATAACAAAATGAATATGAAGAAAGTTCCTAGGTCATACCCTCTCCTGAGTCCACAAAAAATTCATTTCAAGAGTTGCAAAAGTCTCCAAACAATTCCTTCTTATTGGTTCATCACCAAACGATAACATGCACCATGTTTTGCTTCTGGAATAGGGTCCTCTTGGCCACTGTCTCGACCCCCTTTGGGTTTCTATAGTCCGAATCAAAACACAGACACTCTAGACAAACACAGGGCAGCATATGAGAGTTGCCAGAGCTATCGCTGCACAGAGCACCGCTCATAGCCTGCGGGAGTCTGAGTGAGGCAAAACGGAACTAATCAAAATTTCAAGAGCGTGTTCTAGGGGGGGCTACGGCGACGGCTTCCGTCTTCTTTGCTCCCAATCCATTTACTTTTCATGAACTTTCACCGTGCATAAAAAAAGGAGAGATCTGTGTTTTCCAAAAGAGGTATGTAGCTGCTTACGTGAAGGTGTATCCTCAGATCGCATCAGGACAGCATGCTCTGGGCATCACGTCTGAATTCCACATGTTCTTGGTTTCAGTCCACCGTTCTGTCCAAGGCTTTGCACATCACATGGCATGCCAACCTCTGCATCTGATTAGTCGTACATGCCCAGCTTCTTTCTTTCTGAGGTAGACCTCGTTGCCTCTTCTCCAACTTCTTTGTGAAACATTCCGTTAAGTCCCCTTTTAAATTCTGGAAGATCTGCGTACCACTCCTGTCCTTGTCAGCTCTCGGCGACCTGTGAGCCAAAGCAGGTTGATGGCAATTCCCGCTGAGCGTGCACAGTGCAAAATGCACCTTGATATTAAGAATTCAAAATTAAGGAAGAGATCTATTCCAAATTGTGCGGCAAATCAGAAATGAGCCGAGGAAAAGAGAGCAGCCCCTCACTGCTGGTGCTTAGAGATGCTGCGAGTGGCTCACAGTTTCCTCTCCCCCTTCACAGTCTCGCTCTCTCTTCCACTGTGCCTCTCGATCACATTCGCTCCCTCCTTCCTTTCCCCTCTCTCTCCCGCTCTCGCTCGCTCTCTAACTCTCCTCCCTCCCCTTTTGGCGGCACCTGAGGTCCTCTTTCTCACACAACTCCTCCCAGCACACTGTTCTCTCTCTCTCTCCTTTCCAATGTTCTCCCTCTTTTCTCATTATCCTCTTCTTCCTGCACACCCTGAAGATGTTTCCCCATTCAAAAATAATCAAAGACTTCCATCTCTCCTTGTTGTCTCCCTGTTTTATTATCCTCCGTTCTCGTTTTCCTTCCTGCTTCAAGTCACTTACACAGACCAGTGCCCAAGCGCAGCAATGACTGCCCCTTGGTTACAGTTGCCAGGCATTTCAGTTAGCCAGGACCCTCCCTCACAGCGGCTGACATGGTGCAACAAACAGGAACAAATTAAGATATTTTGGGAGAGGGGGGGGGATTTCATTCCCCTGGAATGGAATCATCTCTAACATAATCACAAATGCAGATCTTCACCAGTTTTACTGACAAGTTCGCTAGACGTAATTACAACTAGAGGAGATCATAAAATACAAAAGGATTATAAGAATGACAGCCAATGTTTCCTGCGCAGCTGCACTGCTGCTGAATGTTCAAGCCCCATGGCAAAACAATTTCATATTTTAGCTGAGTGGTGAGCTTGCAGTCCTGAACTGAATGTGATGACAGGGTGGCTGAAAAAAAGGCAATAAACAGACAACACTTACGCAACTTTGTCCTTACTGACTGCACTCAAGGAGGTCTATAATTCCCAGAGAAAGCTATCCGCTAGCATCCCCTTTCAACTCAATGACACTTGCTCGGCTGCCGCAAGACTACCCTCTAACGAACCCACAACCTTGCCGTTGCTAGCAGGGATGCCAAAAAAGGGGGGCAACTGAGTTGTTTGGCTTGGGCCCGTACTAGGGGGTGGGGGAGTGTCCGGACTGAATAATGGAGGGGGGCTTAAGTAAGTAAGTAATCTTGGGACATTTCAACATCAGTTCATATCCGAGCTACAGAAGAACAACAAAACCATGCCTATGCCAAAATCTACTAATTTCCACATTATAAATAATAAATATGACTACAAACAATTTTGACTGAAATGTTTTAAAAATAATCACATTTACAAGTCACAGTGATCTTAGACCAGTCTAAATTCTGACTGTTTGCCTATAACTGACAATGTCAATATGTAGTTAAAACACATTTACAACCAAGGAATTTTCCTCTCTTTTTCTTCTGTTTTTTTCAATCAAAATCATAAAATGTGCTCCTGGATAACATGAATGCTTTGACTCCGAGAACTATACATCATCAAGCTGAATAAATAAGCTTTCCATTGATGTATGGGACAATATTTGGCCGAGATACAAGTATTTGAATATCAGGAATCTGAGGGTGCAAAAAAACAAAACAAAACAAAAACAAAATCAAAATACTGGGAACATCACCTTTAAAGTTGTCCAAATGAAGTTCTTAGCAATATATTACTAATTAATAATTACGTTTTAATATATTTAAGGTAGGAAAATATCTTAATATCCTAATGATTTTTGGCATAAAAGAAAAACTGATAATTTTGAACCATACGGTGTATTTTTGGCTATTGCAACAAATTTACCAGTGCTACTTAACACTGGTTTTGTGGTCCAGGGTCATAAATCCATCCCAAAAAGTGCTGGTTATTATTTGCCATGATTGTACGGCAAATTAAAAACCAGAATTCTGCAGGAAACTGTGGCGTATGTAGGTAAAATGTATAAAATACATTGACTTGTGGAACGAGATACTACTGAACAACAGTGTCAGCCAGAGGCCTGTATAAATGATTCATCACAAAGGAAGAGAAAAGGCTGGAGAAAACAATGACCATAATCCTCTTCATCTGTTGGTGCCTGAGCTTTTGATCCAAGTGACTCTGTACAGGGACAGGCAGGGCACTCTGGCTCTCATCACCGTACTGGCAGTACAAGTACAGGTCAGGATGACAGCTGGACTTGATTTGGCATTATTTACGGCAACAGTCAGGGCTTTGCTAAATCCGCTGCTTTCAAAGACAAGATGAGATCAGATTGGACCCTACTTACATCGTAATTTAATTTTAATAAATGCCTTGGTCTTATTGTGCACAATTAATAAGCGAATGTCTACTTTTTCATAATTGAAACTGTAAACTGTGGAAAACAATTTTTGCTAAATGAAATGTCCAAATCTAAACTACAGCTTTACTCAAATAGGCGAGCATTAAGAAATATATCATCATTAAAGGAAATGAAAATTACCCCATGATTTACTCACCCTCAAGCCATCCTAGAGGTATTTGACTTTCTTCTTTCAGACAAATACAATCGGAGTTATAACGTGGAGCACTTTTTTTGATGGATGGATGCACTTTATTGGGCTTCAAAATCTCAACAGCCATTGGCTGCCATTATAAAGCCTAAAGACATTTTTTCATATGACTCAGATTGTATTCAACTGAAAGAAGAAAGTCATATACACCTGGCTGAGTAAATCATGGGTTAATTTTAATTTTTGGGTGAACTTTCCCTTTAAACTGTAACAAAAAGTTTGCTTACGCTTTATAACCACATCATAGCAAGATTTCACGTTTTAAATTTTGCACAAACAACTTGCAGTCAGTCCCGAGGCACCCATGTAGCTATGATTCAAACCTCTGCACACATGACCAGAGGATATGACTGCATGAAGTGTGTCTCTCGGTAATACAAACTGTCATTTCTGTGTCAGCAGCGAGCTGACCCCGGCGACACAGTCTGATAGCACACGCTATGAGGGGGTCGACCCTATCTACTCAACGGTGCAGATGGGGGCCAAAATCCATTCCAACATTACAACGCCATAAAGCAAGGCACGTGTATAAATGAATCCAAAAGGCTCTCTCGTTGGTGAGTGGTGTGTCGTTGCGAAAACGAAATCACGTTGTTTGCGGGTTATTGATTCTCAGGGAGGCGGAACGGGCGTATGATGAGGCTGCTAATAGAAGCGTTATAGTTCAGAGTGAATGGCAGCTCAGTCGCTAGATGTTGACTGCATTAAGATACATGTCGGGCTGTGCTGGGAACAGGGGGCTATTGTGAGGGAGGGGCAGCTGGTCGGAGGAAACTGGGATGGCTTTGTGGGCAAGTCTCAAACATCTCATACGCTGGGAAAATGGCAGCTCACCAGCACACGCTCAGGATTCGTGGATAAAAATCAGAGAATACTGTTCTAAAAATGAAAAGGGTTGAAAAAAAAATAATTTCTCAATATGGACTTGTGTCTGTGTGTGATTGAGTGGTTTGCAGGGTTGCCAGGTTTTCACAACAAAACCTGTCCACATGTTACTTAAAACTAGATGAATAATGCTAAAAAAATACACATTATTTGGTGCGACTGGGCTAGCTTTGAGTAGCAATAGGGTGGGTTTAGTTATGAAAATCTGGCAACCCTGCAAACCAAAACTAGCCAAATCACACCAAAAAAATACACGCTTTCTGGTGCGATTGGGTCAGTTTTGAGTAGCAATTGGGTGTTTTTGTTGTGAAAACCTGGCAACCCTGCAAACCAAAACTAGCCTAATCACTGGATTTGCAATATGGATTTGTGGTTTGCAGGTTTTTAAAACAAAACCTGGCCAAAACTCTACTCAAAACTAGTTTTGAGTATCAAGTGGGTGGGTTTTGTTGTGAAAACCTGGCAACCCTGCAAACTACTCACTCACATTTAACACAATATGCTCTCATTCATGGTTAGTGCAATATGGATTTGTGTCTGTGTTCTGTGTGTCTCTATGTGAATAAGCGGTTTGCAGGATTGCAGGTGTTCAAAACAAAAGCCACCCAATTGCTACTCGAAAACTAACCCAATCGCACTAAAAATACACATTTTTTTGAGTAGCAATGGGTGGGTTTAGTTATGAAAACCTGGCAACCCTGCTAACCAAAACTAGCTCAATCACACCAAAAAATAAATGTTTTTTAGGTGCAATTGGACTAGTTTTGGGCTACTGTTGAGTAGCAATTGGGCGGGTTTTGTTGTGAAAACCTGGCAAACCTGGCAAATCAAAACTAGCCCAATCACACCAAAAAATAAATGTTTTTTTTAGGTGCAATTGGGCTAGTTTTGGGCTAGTGTTGAGTAGCAATTGGGCCGGTTTTGTTGTGAAAACCTGGCAAACCTGGCAACCAAAACTAGCCCAACTGCACCAAAAAAAATACACTTTTGTGTGTGTGTGATTGGGCTAGTTTTGACTAGCAAATGGGTGGGTTTTTGTGAAACCCTGGCAACCCCGCAAACCACTCACTCACAGTTATTGCAATATGCTCTCATTCATAGTTAGTGCAATATGGATTTGTGTCTGTGTGTCTCTGTGTGAAAGAGTGGTTTGCAGGGTTGCCAGGTTTTCAAAACAAAACTCTACTCAAAACTCACACCAAAAAAAAATTCTTTGCTGCGATTGGGCTAGTTTTGAGTATGAAATGAGTGGGTTTTGTTGTGAAAACCTGGCAACCCTGCAAACTACTCACTGACACTTAATGCAATATGCTCTCATTCATGGTTATCGCAATATGGATTTGTGTCTGTGTTCTGTGTGTCTCTGTGAATAAGTGGTTTGCAGGATTGCCAGGTTTTCAAAACAAAACAACCTGTGTTAAAGTATGCCAATTCTGCGGCAAAACCACAGACTTGGCAACGCTGGTGGTTTGTCTACTACACATACTCACACATGTGTGATGCAAAACAATAATTTTCAAAAAAAATAAAAAACATTTCATAGGGCTATATTATTGTAAAATATGTCATTTAATTAAATGGATGTCATTAAATTAAATTTAAATAAAATGTATGAATTTAACCAATTAGACATGCTTTTTGATTTTTTTTTTTTAATTCTATTAAATCGTTAAAGCGGAAACCAGAAAAATGAAAACAGAAAACAGTTTGGGAAGAAAAAAAAAAGTTTTATTGTGCCCTAAAAATATAATTTCTGTTATTTCTGAAAATATTTTATTGAAGCATATTTTATTGGTCCAAAATAAGAAATCGTATAACTACATTTTTATATTTTTCACAGAAAAAAGTGCCGAGGTCCTTCATTCAGTGCAAATCTACATTTTTTTCCCCGATTTGTTTCACCTCTGAATGCTTAAAACCAGCCAATAGTGTACAAAACTCAGAAAAAAAACCCAGAACCATTCTTACAAATCCAGAATACGCAAAAACATTGTATTGCAACGATCCGCCATCAAAGATTTCATTACATGCTCCATAAAGACCATAATCTACTTAAGCAGGTTTGTGAAGACTCCATAATCAATCCCACAAGCCGTTTAAAATAGAAGGTGGAAAAACAGAAGCTTGCTTAAAAATGTATATTAATATGAAATGCTGGACGCAGCCCAGTGATTTGTCTAAATGGCTGAAAGGAGGCTTCTTGGCATGAGACATTCAGGATGTTTCACGCTCGGTTACAATCTTGTAATCAAACAATTTACCTCAGCCTAAGGGTCCATGTGCCTGAGCCGATAATACAATGACTTAACATTGTGCTTTCACATGCTGCTCTAATGTTTAAGTAATTAAACACGTATGGCACGTTGTTTGTGAAAATATGGTGGTTTGATTGTGTCACAATAGAAGGGTCTCATAAATATCATTTATATATTTGTACATACATACATACATATATATACACACATACATACATACGTACATACACACACATACAAAAGTTATTTTTTAATTTTGATTTATTTATTTACTTTTCCCTCAAATAAGCACATTTCAACCGCACTCCCATTACCCCTCACAAAAATGTTACAAAATATTTTGCATAAAAGAAAATTAAGCCTACTTTTAAGCTTACATATATATATATATATATATATATA